>JAJJMC010009036.1:0-11128 GCA_023531435.1 Papaver californicum
AAATAACTGAATCTTGATTCCTAGTTTTCTCCATATTTTCTAAAAATATTCTCTAGTTTAATTTCCTGATTTTTATTAGTTTAGATTAAGTTTAATATTTTCTAAAATCATTACCTTCACAAGTTCGAGAATCGAACCTCTTTTTACCACTATATAAAATCACATCAATTCATCACATAGAAAATTAAATAACTTCATACGTATGCTCTTTGTTCTTCTTCACTTCCTCTCCTTCAGTTCCCCTTCTTCAGATTTTCCAACCGCTTATTTATAGATCATTCAATGGACCCCGCCTGTCAACCTTTCTGTCCGTTCATTTTTATCCTTATTTGATGAGTCATGCTATCCCGCTCGGATCTGTCAAGTTGTTACTTATCATCATGTAGCCTTCCTGCGTTCTAGTATTCATTTTCCCGTAGTCTTCTTGCGATCCATTTATTCTATTATTATCTTTAGATTAGGATTATTGCATTCCTGACAGACAGCTTCTTATCGGTGTATCCTCATGCTTTAATCTTCTTATCCTGTAGTTTTATAGAGTTGACACGTTTTCCTCGTGAATTGGTATTCATCATCATCCCTTGATGAATCATACTTTTTCCCGCTCCCCTGTGTCGATCATGCAGCTAAAGTTACTTGGTTAATTAATGCCCCCTACTTTCCCGTTCCATACACATTTATTGCTCCTTATTTTGATTAGAGCACCAAACTTTCCCGTAACCTACGTGTTACTCATGCAGCGGTACTATCAGTTTTTACGGCTGTCAACTTTTCAGATTTCCCATAAAGTTTTGTTCGGGTGTATTTCATCTTACTTTAATTAATTACTTCACTTTCTAATCCTCATACACGTGTTATCTCGACTTTATTCCCTCACAACCAACTCATCCTGTGCCAGTACCACCAATACCAACACCATCTCATCCTGAACCAGTACCAACTCCAGCTCGATCCAGAAGAATTCAAAGAAAGAGGCCTGCAACTCTGGTGACAAGGAGTAGAGCTCGAGCTGTTAGCCAAGGTACTCAGAGCCAAACTCGAAAAAAACAAGGTAAGGTGTTGGTTGGGCAGTAAGTCTCTCTTTTTGGTTGAGAGGTTCTCCAAGATTGAAAACTTAAGGGAACATTTTTTTAGGTAGAACATTTAAAGATGAGTCGGTAAGAGGAAATATTTAAACTCAGAAGAATGTTTCTAAGCTTGGTTAAACACTCATGGTTGTTTTGGTTAGCTTCATAAGTATTTATGGATATGTTTGAAATACATGAAAATTTATGGGTATGTTTAATTTGGTTTTGATTGATGTTTTGAATGTCATTTATGATGGTTTGAGATGGTTGAGAAATGATCTTCAGGGATGAAACTTCAAGGGAAGGTTTTTTTAGATAACATATTTTTTTTAGATATTTCCCTGGATTTTTACTTAATCCGGTGAAGGTCTTAATAAAGTGAAGATAAGCAGGATATAATTAGTAGACCCAATTTTTGTTGATGATGAAAAGAGTTTTTTGAAGGGTTTTGGGTTTAATTTGGGGATGTGTCAGGTTTATGAAAGTCAGGGATTTAGAGGGAGAAATAGTTAAAGGAAAAATATTCTTAATATGAATGTGATTAATGTTTGGACTATTGAAAGAAAGACCAAAGTAGATTCTGAAATCATCATAGAGGTTTTGACAGTGAGTAGAATGATTTCTTTTTAGGTTGTGAGTAGAATGGGTTTTTGATTGTGAGTGGGGGTGGGTTTTTGATTGGGGTCAAGGTAGTAGATTTTTTGATGATTCATTTGAGTAGAGGTGAGAACTTTTATCCTTACAATAACTTCATTAAAAGAGTAATTCAGGCAGGTTATGGTTATTTTTGAGTGAACATAGCTGATGGTGATGTTGTTGTTCCTTCTTTCTCGAGTGATTTTGGTGAGATTGTTGACAATATCCTTTATGTGATTTATGATAATTAAAGAAATAGAAGAAAAACTTAAGAGTGCATTAGATTCCGGTGAAAAGAACGACAAACAATAGCCGTTGAAGACTGAAAAAAAGGATAACGACTAAAAATCAGGTGAACATACGACAAAACCGGCAAAAGAGAAGAACAAGGAGAGAGACGAGAGAGAACAACCTCGAAAGAGTTCACAGAAATTAAAAAAGGTTAATTAGACTTTGGTACTCAGGTTTTGACCAGATTTAGTGTTTGGTCTAACATTTGTCTAACGTTAGTTTTTGGTACCTGGACTGGATGTTGACCCGAATTGACTCAGTTAAGTGTAATTTTAATTAATTTTACCATATAAATATTTATACATTTACTATTATACCTTTAACAATCTCATTTCTTCTAAACCTATCTTCTCTGCTGCTCGCTCTCTCGTCGTCTTCTCAATTTCTTCTAACTGAGTTGGATCGGACTCAGTGATTTAACTTGCTAGAGCAGAAATCTGGCAAAGTTCTGTTTATTTTCTTGCAATTTTTCGGACTAATTCAGGCCATTCTATTCAGTCCTTTCCTGCATATTTCATTCATGCATTCGAACCAACAAATTGAATCATTCATTTAACAACAGTTCAAACCTATAGAAACAACAAAGAACTCTTTTTTCTCTTCACAGATCAACAGACCCAAAATTCCTCTCTGAGTTCTTTTTCAACTTATTTTCACTGCAACTCCAAAGTCTACTCAGATTCAGACCCATGTCTCTGTTCTTGTTTTCAACCAAAAACCCTAAAACCATTTTTATCACCTTTACTAAAAACAGCAAGAACAAACCCATCTAAGTATCTTCCTCTCTATATCTTACAGCGAAACCATAACCACCATTTCTCTACTACTTCTCTGTTGGTGTTGAAAACATCACCAATCTGCTGCCAAAATCAGATCCAAATAGAACCCATCTTTCATTTCTTGTTTACTGCCAATTGAATAGAACAAAAACCAAATATTCTCTGCAATCTCAATCACCAACACAATCCAACCATAACCATACTCAGATTCTCACATTCAAGCTATAACACCCACAACTTCGAACCCAACATAAATTTCTTCTACCAAGAACCCATTGCAGACTCGAACCAGGAAAACCCCAATTTTTTCTCAAACCCTAAATTCCATTCATCACCAACAGCACGGATACCACCTTCTAGTACCCCGTGTCTTCTTTGCCTCATTCGAACCCATCTCTTGAGAAACTGATGTTAACCCATCATTACCTTTCCTTATTTCTTCGATATGAGATTGAAATCAACTGCATCAACAATTTCTCGATGATTCTTCTCTTTCAATTCCATGAAACCCCCAAATAAGAAACCCATTTAAGCAATCTTCACTGTATTCTCCATTTCTCTAATTTCTTGTCTTGAAGCCCTAATTTGGAACCACCACCTCCATCTCAATTTTTCTATCTTGAATTTAAACCTTGTGGCTTACATATTTCATTATCTCTTCTTCACCATCAATCTTTGCCAGCAACAACACACAATTATACTCCTTCCTTCACACGGCTAATAGCAACAACATCAATTTATTCTCGGTTGTTCTTGGTCGTAACCTACCAAAACCCATCTAGTCTGCCGGCGTTGTAGTGGTGAAGGAGTGACCTAAAGAACTAGAGAGAAAAGAGAGAGAAAATGACTCTCCACTTGACCTAGCTTTTTAGGTTATACCTAGGGCTGCACATCAGGTCGGGTGGGTCGGGTTTGACCTCACCCGCACCCGATCCGCCAGTTGGCGGGTGACTGGAATTCACCCGCACCCAACCCGCTGTAGGACGGGTCGGGTCGGTTCTGACCCGCCATTTCGGTGGGTCGGGTGCGGGTGGGTGATGGTCACCCGCCCAAATTCAAGCCAAACCAATCAAAGGAAAATTAGTTCCATCCAAAGACAAAAGATTCCAACTCCAGTGAAGTCTCATTACATAGAAAAATAAGTTTTACACAACTTAAAGTTTAAAACAACAACAAAACCAGTAAATTAACAGTAAGATGAAGAAATGAATAGACAAAAGAGTAATGAAAACCATTTCAGTGGATCGACATCAATTGATGACAAGTGAAAAGCAGAACCAAAAGACTATGTTGTAGATTTGGTTCACTTCCCCTACTACTATTACTAATACTGCTGGGCTGTTCCGACAACTACACTATCTATCTAGACACAAAAGAAAGTAGAGTCGAAAATAAAGCGAGATGAAGAAACAAAAAGACAGAAATTAATTCCTTAGTTCTAATTTTAGTACTAATCAAAACTCCCATGCCTTAATGATAAGAAGAAAGCTTGAGAGACAAATCAAGAAAATCATGATCTGTAAGTATTAGATTGGGATGGTGATGATGAATATTATCAGCATGATGATCTCTATTTCTAATTGATGAACATACAACAGATTCTGGTTCCATTAAACAAGAATAAGAAGAGTAATTTAATGAGTAGTACTGCTGATGATGATCATAATCTGTTTTCTTACTTATTCCTCCTCTAGTAGTATGATAATACTGATGAGCTTTTATACCACCATTTGTTAATGATAAAAATTCGTACTCCATTAAAATACTTGTGTATGGATTTGATATACAGATTTACACTAACTCAATCAACAACTCCAATTAAATTTTCTGTATAGCTAAGCAAGTAGACAATCTTACTGAAGGTGTTGAATTAGATTCGTGCATGATCAGAAATCAAATATAGTTATAAACTGCAAGTCTGCAATACGAGAAAGTTGGCATTAGCTAAGTCAAAAATCAAAAATAACCTTTACCCATTTTATATTAGTAACTAAATTAAACTAACTAGCCCTAATTTTCAAAAATTCTCAATTTTTTTAATTTTATAAAATCCTAATTTTCACATTTATAACATTCTAACACATAAAATCATAATCAAAGAAAATTAGAGAAATAATATGATACGCCGTACCTATTGAGCTAACAAAACTCAGTGATTTTTCCGCTCGAGCTTCTAGGGTTCCATTGGTGTGGACCTGTGGTGGTGAATCTGGTGATTGTTTGGTAGAAGAACTTGATAGGAAAGAAAAAGGAGAAGAAGAAGATGATCTTGATTCGTGATGGTTTGCAGCGTGTGCTCTTCAGCTCTGCGACTGCGTCTGCCTCTGCATGAAGAAGAAGAAAATTAGAAATGAAATGAGGCCGAGGGAGGAGGAGGAATACATTAGTTTAGTTAGGTTAGAAATGAAATCGACGGCCTGTATTTAATCTGATCCTATCATCCTACGTTTCGTAACAATCGGTTTATACCGATGGTTTCGGTTCGATTTTAGGAGTGAACTAAAATCGTACCGGGATCAACCGGTTTTCTTTAATCTAAGACCGTTGATTACCATTAGATTTTCGGTTCGGCTCGGTTAGGTATATTTTCGGTTTGGTTCGATCCGGTTTTATCGGTTTACCGATTTTTTGTGCAGCTCTAATCGACTGATGCATAATCATGATCCAATTGTAACGCATGTTTTTTTGGGGAGACAAATTGGGATGGGTGGGGTGGGGGAGGCAAGACAAATCTTTTATATGATCGGCTGGATAGAGTTTCGATTATATTTTGGGGTGGTAAACAAGAAGCCCAAATTTTTTTTGAAAAAAAACAAAAGTTTTTCGATGAAAAAGTGTAACAGGTGACGCCCAATGCACCCCGAAACTGCTCAGAAGAGGAAGACATAATACTGTCGGATATGCTGCATTTCATACACCAGACTCAGTTATTGGATTTACATAGTATCCGTTAATCGGTCAGGTAAACACAAATAAAGAACCCTTGTCACGTTTTGTTTCTTTTTTGACTGCAAAGAGCAAAATTAATTAAAAATTCAGTATCACCAAAGCACTGATAATGAAACAGAAAGAATTATATGGATGAGTAACTACCACATCCCGGTTATAAACATTAACAGTTGTCGCGTCGAGTCTTTGATTTCAACATTGCTGAGTTGATAATTGCTAACTGTGTAATAATTTCGATGTTTCGATGGTGTTCAAACTTCAAACCCTTTTAATATGTAAGTTGGTGATAAAAACACCGATTTAGTTTTTTGGATGAAAAAGTATAACACATGACTACAATACACCTCCAACTTCTTGGAAGGCAAGTAGGAAAAAGAATAGCATTACCGACGTCGACGTACACTACTTATTAAACCAGAAGAATGTGTTTTGTTTTTGGTAGCTCAGGTGTTAACGTACTCGCTGTTCCCACATGGTTTTACTGTTAAACTCTTGTATGCAGGTCCAAATTGAATACAGGCTGTCTGTACTATGATAAAAATACATTAACCCTACAACACAGACATCTTTGGATCTTTCTAACTTTTAACCTTTTTCCACATTGATATTTTCTTTGCTATAATAGCTACAACCTGATGATCATATGGGGACTAAATCATGGTAACTACACTGACCCAGTATGCCCTTCCAAAAACTCTTCGATTCTACATTTGGATTTTCGGGTTGGAAGTGTTAGCTTGGAACACGTGGAATGGATCCAGGTATAAAAGACGTCGGCCCATATAGATAGAGAGGAGGAGGAAGATGACGAAAAAATGGAGAAGGTAATAAAAGAGATGATGATGATGTGGGTTCATTCATCGTCATAGAATTAACTTGAACACCTAAAGATCTATTATTAGTAGTACTGATGAGAGAACCATGAAGAGGTAAAGAACTCATACTTGAGAATTGGTGCTGATAGTAGGGATGGTAGTGGTGCATGTTATTAGCATAACTAAAAGCAGCAGCATCGCGGCCAAGATATCTATCTCTTTTGGAGATTGTATGCTCTCGCTTATGTGCGTTCTGATGTCTTCCTAACGCTTGTGAACTATAGAATTTCCTATGACAATATTTACATGAAAATACTTTTGGTTCTTTATCCAATTCTTTGCTTTCTTCTGTTGGCATCTTGTAACAATGAACAACAACGTTAGATGTATCAGAATAATATATAAAGAACTGAATCGAAAACAACTCTACCATAAACAACTATGCGGGCAAAATCACAGGTTCAACAAGTTGTACTTAACACATTAGTTTGCGGATATACTCGAGCAGAGCAATGCTAAACCCCGTGCGAAGATGTGTCCAGGATAAGACTGCCCGATATAGCTTGTATTAGCACAATACAAACTACCCACTCTTGAACTTAGCAACAGAGAAGAAAAGGAAATAAAAACTCAAAAACGCACAACAAAGCGAGAAGATGGTGAAAAGAAGACAAGATAGTAGCTGCTTCTGGGATATCTTGAAAATAGTTTTAAGAGTTGTATTTATAGGAGAAAGTTACTTGCAAACCAAGTTAGGTTTAGGTTTTCTTATAAAACAAGGTTTTGTTTCTTGTAAAATAATTAAAACCGAAAAAAAAAGAATTTCCCACAAATAAAACTCTTAACGAAAATATTTTTGGAATTAATTTCCTAAAGAAAATTGTTGCAAAAAATTATTTCGTGTAGATATAGGACTTGGTGCATGGTACATGTGCATATTGCATGGGTTGCGCATTTATTGTTTGCCCACCCCATCCGACCCACGTTTGTCTAAATATCCATATGAGAATGGTTATATAGTAGACATCATTCTCTAGAATACCTAATGTGGGACTAAACTAAAGAGTTTCATTCACTCAAGGAAATGAGTGAGCATCCATAGAACCCTTAGGTCCTAAGATCAAACCACACCAAGACCAACAAAATATTTATTTAAACTCATTTTCTCCAAAAATCTCCCACATGAATGAAATCTCGGTAAAAACGAAAAAAATCAGAATGCGAAAAATACCATATAGGAAAAGGTGTCCATCAGGTCTTGAACCTTTACTTATTGATAAGTTACTGAAACTACTTGCTAGAGACAGTGAACGCGATGTCTTGAACTGCTAGCGTTTGGTGCAATTTGCGATAACAACCACGCATGATATCCTCCTGGTGTTGCTAAGTTCGTGTCGTTGTGTCCATTTTGGCCTTGGACGTATCCCGTTTCTCAGAATGCTCAAGAGAATTTGCTCAAATTCTCATAGAAAATGACCCACTTCCTCATTCAGATAGGTGAGTTCTATCAAGAGTGTTACTGCTACACCCCACTTCAATCTAAAATTGAAACTATAAAACTCATTAAGACTTCTTAAAATTCATCCTTCACATGCAGTCACTCTATCACAACA
Organism: Papaver californicum; assembly: GCA_023531435.1. Lineage (NCBI taxonomy): Eukaryota > Viridiplantae > Streptophyta > Magnoliopsida > Ranunculales > Papaveraceae > Papaver > Papaver californicum. The sequence continues at coordinate 8,151 of JAJJMC010009036.1, forward strand.
ATACACCATAGGGAGGGACAGAGAACATAATTATCTTGATAATTCATACCTTTAATCACCACAAATTAGTTGTCTCATTGAACCTTCGTCTTGGGATCTCCAGTAAGTAAGGTCGAGTATCCTTCATGGAAATTTTATTTTATGAGCTTAAGTTCCACCCCCCTCGATGCAGCACTAACTATCTCTTTAGAAAATCCTTTCGTCAAAGGATCTGCATATTCTCCTTAGAACTCACATGGTCAACGGTAATAACGCCAGTAGGGATAAGTTGTTTCAAAGAATTATGTCTTCTACGAATATGTATAGACTTCCCATTATAAACATTGTTCTTAGATCTAGCTATCGCAGACGTACTGTCACAGTGTATATATATAGCTGGCACAGGCCTATGCCAAAGAGGAACATCTTCTAAAAAATATCTTAGCCATTCGGCTTCCTCTCCTGCTTTATCTAACACAATAAACTCTGATTCCATAGTGGAACGAGCTATACATGTCTGTTTGGAAGATTTCCAAGAAACAGACGCTCCTGCTATAGTGAATACATACCTACTCGTAGACTTAAACTCCTTTGAGTATGCTATCCAGTTTGTATCGCAAAATCCTTCAAAGATGGAAGGGTATCCTTCATAACTCAAACAGAAGGACATTGTGTACTTTAAGTACCTCAGCACTCTAATAAGTGCATCCCAATACATCTTCCCTGGATTACAAGTATACTTGCTTGACCTACTCACTGCATAAGTAATGTCTGGTCTCGTACAGTTCCTCAAATACATTAGATTTCTTATGACTCTTGAGTATTCAAGTTGGTTAAATCCCTCACCCTTATTCTTCTTGAGATTACAAGAGGAATCATACAGAGTAAAAGCAGGTTTACAGTTAAACTAATTATATTTCTTAAATATAGTTTCAACCTAATGAGATTAACTCAAACTACAACCATTAGAATTTCTTCTAATCTTCATCCCTAAGATTACATCAGCAGGTCCTAAGTCTTTCATGTCAAAGTTCTCATTCAGCAATTTTCTAGTGGAATTAATAACATCCATGTTTGTACCTATTATAGCATATCATCAACATACAAGTATACAATTACACAGGCATCCTTAACAAGTTTAGTGTAAACACACTTGTCAAATTCATTAATCCTAAAACCACTAGAAATCATCACATGATCAAATTTTTTGTGCTATTGTTAGGTGCTTGTTTCAAACCATACAAAGATTTAATCAGGTTATACACTTTCTTTTCACAACCTCTCACTACAAAGCCCTCGGGTTGTTCCATGCAAATTTCCTCATCTAATTCACCATTTAAAAACATTGTCTTTACATCCATTTTATGTATCTCTAGGTTATGGACATAGGCTATAGCAATTAACATCCCAATAGAAGTAATTCTAGTCACAGGAGAATAAGTATCAAAAAAATCTATACCTTCTTTCTATTTGTAGCCTTTAGCTACCAACCTAGCCTTGTATTTATCAACAATTCCATCTATATTACGTTTTCTTTTGAAGATCCATTTACAACATATGGCCTTACAACCTGGAGGTAAATCTACAATATCCCAAGTACCATTTTGTTGGATGGAATCCATCTCACTAATAGAGGCTTCTTTCCACATGGAGCTTTAAAAGAAGTCATAGCTTCTCTATAAGTTTGTGGCTCAGACTCGAATAAGTATGTAATGCAACCAGGATAGGTTTTTTCAGTTCTAACCCTTTTACCTCTTCTAGGTTCAAATTCGGGTTCATCTACCTCTAAAGGCAATGACTGACTAGTTGAAGGCTGATAGACACATTTATGTGTCTAATTTGTTCCCAATCTTTATAATGTTGGAACTCATTTTTGTACTAATTATGTTATTTTAAGTATTTGTAGGTATTTTCGAGAAATAAAAGCGTGTGAAAAAATTTGGCTGAAAAAGTTATGAAGTCACCCAGAATTGATAAAGTCACTTGCGCAGTGGATAGGGGCACCCCTACCTTCTTCATTTTAAAAGTTCAAAAATAGCGGGAAAACATTCTCTCGATCTGTAATGAATTATATAATGTGATTTTGGGGTATTTTTTAGTTAAGGCGAGATAATACTCTTCCCTTACTAATAGGATTCTTACATGCTTTGGATAAATCAGAATCAACAAAAGAATATCATGTTATGTATTGTTTCTCGAAATAAAAGGGGAAATATTATTCTCGGGTCTGAAGAGAATTTTCTATGCATTAAGGAAGATTTTATCTCCTAACAGAATCAACAAGTATTGTTGCGAGTAAAGAAAGGAAAAGAATCTAGATTTTGCGTGAAAGAGAAAGAAATCAGGATCAATAGATGATAAAATACCCGAGAATATTTTCTCATTAAAAACAAGATTCGATTGAAGATTTGTAAGAGATTTGAGGGTGGATTGTTGTTTCATTATAAATAGAGAGTTTGGGGAGAGCTCAAGAGGCGAAGAGAAGGGAGAAAAATCACTTTAGAGAATTTTTCTTTGTTGTTGCTGAAGAACATGAAGAACAGAGGCAACGACAACGGTTTCTTCAACCTCTCAGCCACGGTTTCTTCATCCATTTGCATCGTATATCTTCAACTTTGTAACATTTATCTTCAGCCATGCTCTGTAACGCCTATAAACGTTGCAAACTCACTGTTTTCTTTATTTTTCTCCTTTTTTTATCATTTGTAAACACTTTGAGCCATGAACCATTATTTTGAGCAAGTGATTAATATGAGGAGCTAAACCCCTTTGCTGAGGCGACTGAGGAATCCATTCTTCCAAGAAAAGTGGTATATTTCTATTTTAATTGATTTTTGCAATTTCTTTTATGATTATTTGCTTTGATTAAAAATTGATTTAAGGATTTTTATTAAGCAACTCTGATTTATTTTGATAGAGCATGCTTAGCCTAGGGTTTTTGATGTTCTATACTGATGTAATTTTAGAAAGTGGTAAATAAAGGTTCGATTCTCGAACTT
>JAJJMC010009040.1:0-13491 GCA_023531435.1 Papaver californicum
TGATATAATCTCTTTTAATACCGAATATCCTATAATATTCGTAATACAAGTCATGGATCACTAATCCATGTTATTTATTATTCATCGATCGTTACAATCAGCGAGCATCAAGTAAGTTTTTCTGCGTATTTGGTGGTGCGCACTTTGCTGCAACGATCGTTAACACACTCATCCACTTGCTTAGGAGTGGCGGCTTTGTCGGTGCAGTTCAGGATCCCACAACCAAGTTTGCAGTAATCAGTAGCAGATGTAATGACATTATTATTATCTGAAAACACCATCCCATCCTTAGTTATCGAACAGATTATAGCACATGGAATCCATCCTACTGGATCTTGACATTTCTTCATACATGACGTCCAACTCGCTGAACTCTTCTCTGCGAACATTCCCAGCAGAACTACTAAGATCACCATCAAAAAACATATTTTCGCATGTTTCAGTTCCATTGTAATCCAATGCAATATAATCTAAACTCCAAAAAGAAAAAAGAAAAATCTCTAAACAATGATGGAGAGTAAAAGACATACTTATAGGATCCAAACTTGATCCATGGCAACAACATTGATATTTAATGCAATTGACCAAAAATACTTTGTATTTAATGTTGGCGTTCAATTCGAAGCCCATAGTTTGAGTCTACGTAAAATGTCAGCTTATCTTACACCTTACTTCACAATCTGTTAAATTCAAAATGTTCAACAAACACCTCTTCAGTCTGATCCAGAAGAGTCGGATCAAAAACAAAAAAAAAAACAAGTATTTTCACCTGCCTCATGATACTAAAATCTCATCTGGTGTAATATCAGTAGTTGGCGCTTTCTTGATTCTTCCATTGTCAACAGGATCAAGAGAACACGAGAAGGAGAAAAAGACAAGTTGTAAAATGAAGACTGTCCAGCACGTTTTGAGATCAAAGGGTAAACGTAAAATTCCAGCAAAGATGGATATGTCCATGGTGAACAGACTTCCCTCGGAAATTGCTATAGAAATACTTTCTCGCTCACTTACGACCTGAGTTCGACTTATTGACCTGGATCAAGGAGTGGAGCTTACCAGTTGATGCATTGCCTTTCGCCCTTACAAAGAGTGGTGAATTCTTAATGTGGTACAGGTCTTCTACTATCTGCTCTTATGATCCTAAGACTGCGACCATGAAAAAGCTAATGTTAAATGGCAATTTCTGTTGGCCAGTTCCTCATATGAACAGCTTTGTTTCGCTCAAGGCTCTTGGAAAAAAGTGTGGATCCAGAAAAAGATACGCTGTTAATCCATCACCAACGGAATATTTTATAAAACAGCAGAAAAAGGACAATGAAGAGTTTGATGTCATTCAATTTTAGGTGCACCAAACACCACATCTTTCTGTCCATTTACTGGTATGTATGGTCAGATATTATTACTATTTCTCTGTTTTCAGTTTATCTGAAACTTCGAATTATTTGTCTTTCTTTGTTTTAAGTTCAGATGAAACATCCAATTCAATTATATTTGCTTCGGTAATTTCTTTGATTTATCGAATGCTTTTTTGGAAATAGATCCCTTAGGTTGTTACAGGGTCATTGTGCAGAAATCATCAGGTTTTGGTATCTGTGATGGCTTCACTGCAGCAGACATCGGTCATTGGACGATCCACTGATTCCGCTTTATCAATACATCTTAGCCTTTCTCCAGGCTGAGAACTTTTAACACCCACTTCAAACTTGGCTCAGAGATTATTCTCCACTGCAAGCTGCTTCTTAAAAACCAAGACAACCACTTCTAGTTGGAATTTAAATCAGTTTCCAACTCCAAGGCTCAATGCAGCAAACCCCTTGAGTTAGTCTATGAACTTGTTTGATATATATTGAAACATGACACTCGAGGCAGCATGAATCATGTAACTCTACCATACTGGTTGTTGAGATTAAGAAAGAAAGAAAAGTTGAATAAGAGAAAAACAACATTGCTAATAGAATCAGGTGCATTAATTCTCGTAAAACAAGTCATGGATCACTAATCCATGTTATCTATTATTCACCGATACAATCAAGAGCATCAAGTAAGTTCTTTTTCTGCTTGTTTGGTGCACACTTTCTCGCAACGAGCATCAACACAATGCTGCAGTTGATGAGGGTCTTGATGAAGAGTAGTTTCGTTAACGCAGTGCAGGATCGCACAACCGAACATGCAGTAATCACTAGAAGAAGCAATGATTGTATCCGAAGTATCCATCCTAAAATGGCATTTTATAAAACATATAGGAGCACATACATAAAATGGAAAAACACCCCCACTAAGCATTTTACATAAATCCATGCATGATTTCCAACAACCTGAACTCTCCTCTACCAACATTCCGAACACCAATATCACCATCAAAAAACACATTGTCCCATTTTTCCTTTCCATTGTTTTCTTTCACTGGTCGATGAAGGGAGACCCAAGGACATACTTATAGGATCCAACGCAAGATTGATAATTAATGTTATTGACTAAAAATACATTGTATTTAATGTTAACGTTCAATTCGAAGTCATGGTTACATCTCATTCTCTCACGCAGGCTCTGTCTGACTGACTGATCTAGTTCAAGCTCCCCTTGGCTCTGTAATATCCATCTTCGAGGAGTTGAAATTTCTTTTACCATGCCAGATGTTATTGCTAGGTGTGCAACTGGTAAATTCTAAGGTTGCTAGAGGGGTTTAATAATTTTAAGGGGTTAGTATAAAATAAAGCAATCCCGACCAATGTTCTGAGAACTGGACCAGATATCGAACCAGAAAAATTACTCGATCAAAATCGTATATGGCACAACCGGTGGTTTAACCCAGAAGCACTAAGTCAAAGATATAAAATATTATAAATATATAACTAATACTGTAAAATAAATATTATATAGTAAATATACAAATATCCTAAGAAATAACATATAACATAAGTTGCCAAAGTGGTTAATAACTTTAGCTTTGGTTCACTAAGTCATAAGCTTGGTTCTTTGTGTGTAATTTTTTATAAATATTTGGCATCCAATTCACCGGTCGAACCGGCCGGGTCACCCAGTTTACAAAAAAGATGGTTTTTAAGAAAATCTTAGGTCAATGATGAACCAACCAGAAAAGTGGTTGGGTCACTGGTTCGCCGATCCGACCGGTCGGTCTGGACTGGGGCTCAGAACATTAATCTCGACCACTAGATTAATAATATTAGTGATGAAATCTTTGCTTTCTATTGACCGAAATGGAGCTTTTATAAAGCAGCAGCTCTGGGAAAGACACTTGTCAGAGCTCTATTGGTGCAAATATTCTATAGCGATAGAAACCATTCTATGAGTGGTTGTTTTTGTTAAATATAATTACTCTTTTTTACACCCAATATTTAGATATACTGGGTCAGCGTTTTATCTCGATGGTCATGAGTTTTTTTTTTAATCCAACGGTCACAATCTTCTCACATATCTAATATCAATGCATCTTGAAGGATGACTTCTTTTGATGGGTACCACATTTAGGGATGTACATGGTACAGTTTGGTATGGTAAACCAAAACCAAAGTCAAAGATAACGGTTTTTAAGTTTTTGAAATCGTGCCAAACCATTTCATAAAAAGTTTGGTACAAAACCGAACAAGATTGTTCGGTGTAAAATCATTGGTTTTCCACAAATAAAAATAATATTGGTATTTAGTACAAATAAGTCACAACAACTGTCTATAATTCATGCCTTTATACGGTTAGGAAAGTCCGTCATAGTGTACACTTCTTAATGAGTATCTGCATCACATTTCATTAATGCTATCATTTGTAAATAAACAATTAAATGATGAAATTTTTTCTGCTTATATAGTGTGAAGTTGATTTTGATTGACTAAATTCAGAATTATCATGTTCGAGATTGGACTTTCACGATACAACTAATTATAAATTGAAAAGACTAAAATAAAGAGCAAAGAGAAAGGATTGGAATTAATTAGGTTATACTATATTCTAATGGTCATAAATAAAAGAATCTAATGACTAATATTAACAGTTTTACCAACATTTTTCGGTTCGTTTTTGTACTAAACCAGAATCATACCAAGATCAACGGTTTTCACAAAATTAAAATCATATCAAACCGTTGGATAAATGGGTACATATTGGAATATCAGAGTGTACGTACAATGAAATCGTACACACAGAAGATTATGTGACCGTGTTTGTTACAAATGAAGTGTTTGTTACAAGTGAAGTGAAGACCAAATCAAAGATAAAGACCAAATCAAAGTACAGTAAAACTTCGTTAAATTAATCCGCGATAAATTAATAACTTCGCTAAAATAATATTGACAGTCCCGACTTGGACCAGTGTGCTAAATTAATAACCTACCTACATTTATAAGATAATAAAATTATAAGTTTCCAATAGGGCCCAACTAATATAGAAATTAATAACCAGTGTAACAACAGTATATTATGGTGCCTTATTAAAATATGAACCCAAATTTGTTTGTTTTTTGTTCACATTTGTACAATGTAGGATTTTATTTCTAATTCTTTATAGTCCCTTGAGAAGTTTCAGATTGATTTTTGCTGTGTTTATCTTCTTTGTTTTAATTTTTACATCTAAAATATACATTTACACACATAATATGCAATATATTATCTAATATTATTCTATAAAATAATTTGAATTGAAAATGATCTTTTATTTTTGAAATCTAAATTTAAATTTAATATGTTTTAATATATTAATAACTTATTAATTTTTCGAAATTAATATTTCGTTAAATTGATACAATTTAGCAGTCACGAAACTATTAATTTATCGAAGTTTTACTGTAGTATTTTAGATATATATTACCTAGTCAAAGATATTTAATATTATCTTCCTAGGTTTAGGTTTAAGTTTGCCCTTTAAATAAAAGTTTTATATGTAATTGTGATTATTTCAGTATGTGCTGCAGATCAATAACACTATTCATCCTCCGAGATTTGTCAGTGGACATAAACCATTAGTGTCTAACCACTACAATCACTTGTCTCAATTCCATTTTCTCATTAATCGGTGATCCCTCAACACCCATAATTTATTAGTACAATTCGGTTTAGATGGCACAGTGCGGTTTTACTGTTGTACAACAGCCCTAACCACATTAGACGTTACGACTGAAATGGAGAAAACCGTAGTTTAAAGACCTGCTTGGCCTGATGAAGAAATCTTCTCATTTTTATAAACCAAAAAAAAAATGGTTTGAGAAGCATAATCGTCAAAAACAAAGGAAAAGAATTGGACAAGGAAATTAAGAGACTGACAGTTTAAGAAAAGTTGTTTTTGGTCGGCGGAGAACTTTCTTGCCCTGTTGAATAAGAGAAAAACAACATTGCTAATAGAATTAGGTGCATTCTCATGGATCAATCCATGTTATTTATTATTCACCGATACAATCAACGGGCATCAAGTAAGTTTTTCTGCGTATTTAGTGGTGCACACTTTCCCGCAACGACCGTTAACACAATCATCGACTTGCCGAGGAGTAACGGCTTTGTTTGCGCAGTTCAGGAACCCACAACCAAGCTTGCAGTAATCAGTACTAGCAGCTGTAATAACCTTAGTATCTGAAAATACCATCCCATTCGACTTACATGCTATCGCGCAGAATATAGCGCACGCAATCCATCCAATTTCATCTTTACGTTCCCTCATACATGTCGTCCAACACGCTGAACTCTGCCCTGCGAACATTCCCAACATTAAGATCACCATGAAAAAGGACATCTTCAGCTTCTTGCCCTCCATTTTTTTTTCCTTATCGACTAAACTTTATCAATCGTTTTCCTCTTGAAATTTTGATTGAAGGAGTTGTACATGGAAGACGTAATTTATAGGATTCGAACCTAATCGACATTATAATTTCAAGATAAACGTAATTAATTATAATATAAATAATGTAGGCATAATTCATAGGATATGCTGTAAACATGCTTTTAATGTTATTGACCAAAAATACAGTGTATTTAATGTTGACGTTCGATTCGAAGCCAAGCCATACACTTGTCAGCTTTATGTCACACTTGATTTACAGAAATGAACAACTTAATTTGTTTGCTTGTTTTCCAGGGCTGTGGTTGACCTGACAGGTTTTGTTCTGAAAACCTAATATCATTGGACATCTTAACGTTGTACTGCACCAACCCATACATATACGATAGTGATGCTGAACAGGGAGGAATTTCAGCTGAAGAATCGAGTGCAAGCTTCCGTATGGAATGCAAGAAACCAGAAGAGATTGCTGAGAAAATAAAAGGATCTTCAACGAAAGATCAACTGATGATTGTAGTCAAAACTATTATGTTTTATTTACTTATTCTTTTTTTTCTTATCAATAAAATTAAATAAAAATATTAGATCATAAAGATAGAGGTAGAATAAGAATATCACCCAAAGTGAAATATACAAGGAAAAAAGAAAAAGGAAAAAACCATAAAGTTGCAGAGCTCATATCAAGCCAGCTCACTAATAAAAAGTGTATTTAACCATATTAATACTGATAATATTTTACTTCTTCCGTTCTGTTCTTATTATAAAAGGTGAAGAAATACAAGTCTCTTAGATAAAAATATTTCTAGTTTTTATAAATTTTCTTAATTAGGTGAATTCTCGTAGAACAAGCTAGTCATGGATCAATCCATGTTTTTATTATTCACCGACACAATCAACGAGGCACCAAGTAAGTTTATTTTTGCTTATTTGGTGCACAATTTCCCGCAACGGCCGTTAAGACAATCATCGACTTGCTGAGGAGAGACGGCTTTGTTGGCGCAGTTCATGATCCCACAACCAAGCTTGCAGTAATCAGTAGCGGATGTAATAACATTATTATCTGCAAACACCCGCCCATCAGTCTTACATGCTATCTGGCAGTAAATAGCACATGGAACCCAAAATATTATATCTTGGCATTGCTTCATACATGACGTCCAACACGCTGAACTCTGCGCTGCCAACATTCCAAACACTAAGATCACCATAAAAAACGACATCTTCAACTTCTTGCCTTCCATATACCTTGTTTCCTTATCGAATTTTCACTTCCTCTTCTCCCTCAAATAGATTTTTCTCTAGAAATTTTGATCAATGGAGTTGTACATGGAGGACTAATTTATAGGAACCGAGTCTAATCTACATTGAATGTGTGGATCTCAAATTAATTAGACAAACTCAACAGATTCTTGCATGCCAATATGAGGCTAAAGGTTAACTTGCATTCACTATAAATAAAAATGAACTAGTATTCTTAGTGATTTATAGATTGTAAGATCAATTTCAACCAAGACTAAACATATTTAAGATTTGTAGAACTTATTGAAGAGAAAAACGAATGACATTTTGGTTGGAAATTTGTCTTTATTTTGGAGTGTAATTTTTAATAACCTGATCTGGTTGTCTATTTAAAAAGCTCTTCCATGCTTTATGGGGTTAGATATCTGCAGAAAGGCTCCAAGCAAGATAAAACATCTAAAAGTCTTGTCAAAGTTTGTTGTGGTATTCAACCTCTTTTAAGTATTTTTGTATTTTGTATTATTTGTGAAAATAGTTTATTAAATATTTTGACCCCAACAACCACAAGTTTTTTTTCTTTTCTTTTTCTTATATATGGATTATGGATCAGTGGCAAATTTTAGCGGCCTTTGGTTTTTGGCTGTTGACTGTTTCGTTGACCAGTTGATTTTAAAAATCTTGTTGATGCTGTTAAATGCCAGCCATGACATGCCCGGATCTTATTAAGACAGATTTGTATGGCAGTTTGATACAAGACCTTCCCCCTGCATTTATGCAACTTATGTACTGATCAGCTCCATAAAGCATGGCAGAGCTTCGTAGATTACCCAATCGGGTTGTTAAAAGTTACAATTCAGATAATATTAAGTAAAATAGACAAATTTCTCAAGTTTTAAATAATAGAAATATGGAGTAGCTTCCTTGAATGAAATAAACACAGAGATGCTGCTGCACAGACCAATAGAAGGGTTGCCGATCGTACCAACCAATGCTAATGCTCACATGATTACTCTTTGAAGGGATCTCTTGAAAGTTTCTCTTGCAGTCCACTTAAAGTAAGTGATACTTCCTTCATGCTCGGCCTTTTCTTACCAACATATTTCAAGCATCGATTGGCGAGTTTAGCCACAACCAAAACATCATCTATTTCTGCTTCATTAAAAACTCTAGTATCTAATTGTCGGGGAAAAATGAGTTTAAATTAAATGTTTTTTGGTCTTGGTGTGATGTGAATGAATCTCTCTAGTTTAGTCCCACATTGGGTATTCTAGAGAAGGATGTCCACTATATAACTATTCTCATGTGGATAGTTAGACAGTGGAATGGGGTGGGCAAACAATACATGGGCTAACTAATGTATTGGGCTTGCCAATGAGAAACACATCAATCATGATCTATTATTTTTACCAAAAATAGTTTTACAAATCCGAAACCCTATATAGTTTTACAAATCCGAAACCCTATAGGATTCCTTTTATATTTTGGGAAAAGTTGATTTACACGAAATCCGAAACCCTAAAGGTTTATTTTTCCTATAAATACAAAACGTTTTCAGAGTTAAAAGATATCCCAGAAGCGGCTACTATCCTGTCTTCTTTTCACCATCTTCTCGCTTTGTTTTGCGCTTTGATTGTTTATTTCCCTTCCTTCCCTGTTGCTAAGTTCAAGAGTGGGTAGTCTGTATTATGCTAATACAAGCTATATCGGGCAGTCTTATCCTGGACACATCTTCGCACGTTGGGGTTTAGCATTGCTCTTCTCGAGTATACCCGCGAACTAATGTGTTAAGGACAACTTGTTGAACCTGTGATTCTGCCCTCGTAGTTGTCCTTGGTAGAGTTGTTTTCAATTAAGTCCTTTATATATTATTCTGATACATCTAACGCTGCTATTCATTGTTGCAAGATTTCAACACTAATATCTCAGACAAACGATTTTCTTTCATTGAATTTATGAAATACAATACTAAACTCATCTCTTCTTCGTCTCTGATTTGAGAAACTGCCCTTTCACCCGTCAAGAGCTCCACAAGCACTACTCCGGAGCTGTAGACATCGCTTTTATCTGTGAATTGGCTTGAGCGAAAGTATTGCGGGTCTAAGAAACCAAAGGTTCCTTGCACTTGTGTTGTCAAGTGAGTACTATCTACGGGTATTGATCTAGAAATTCCAAAGTCAGCAACCTTAGCCTTATATTTCTCATCCAATAGTATATTGGTGGATTTTATGTCTGTAGATTGGCATATAAGCATCTGAGTGTAAATATGCAAGTGCTCCTGCTATCTCAGATGCAATCCTCACACGGTCTTTCCACGAAAGTAACGATTCGTTTTCCTCTTTTGTATGTAGATGGTATGCTAGCGTCCCGTTAGAGACAAACTCATAAACCAACAGGGGAACTTGGGTTTCTAAACAACAACCTAGCAATTTTACAATGTGCCTGTGATTAATTTGTGAAAGAATGACAACTTCGTTTATGAACTGATCGACTTGTTTTTTGTCCACCACTGTAGATTTCTTAATAGCTACTATTTCACCATTTGATAACATGCCTTTATAAACTGTACCAAAACCTCCTTTGCCGATGATTCTACTTGGGTTGAAGTTATCCGTCGTTTTCTTTAATTCTTCGGTAACAAAGATTTTGGCTGCCATTTCTATTCTACCATCATCTGAAGTGATCTTTTGCTGTAACAACAACCCACCGTTTCTCGTGAAATGCTTCTGCTTTAGCTTCATTTGCTTTCTCTTCTCTAATCCATTGTATGACCAAAAAGCTGTCCCAACCAAAACTATCAAAATTGTGCTTCCTCCAATGCCTGTTGTCAAAAAAACAGGCTAGACATATATACCTATCGTCTTCGAAAAATAATTAAACGCAAAAAAAAACCTCAAATCATCCTCAAGTTCATGGTATATGCATGTATACCTGATGATATAATTATAGCAATCGGAAGTCTTCGTTTGTCTTTTGGATTTGCGGCAAGTCTTTGTTCGCCAGGCATACAAAGATAACCCTTTTCGTTAATTTCCAATGTCAAACCGGGTGAACACTCACACTTATAGCTTCCCGGTGCATTCACACAAATACCCTCTTTTCCGCACTTGGATAATTCTTTGCATTCATCAATGTCTGCGAAAAAATTAGTTAAACGTAAGATTGACTACTCATAGGATGATACACATATTTCGTTTTTGTAGATCAGAATAATTTTAAAGTGATTGTTTTGGTATAGTGTGTATATATATATAAATATATGCATGTACCTTGACATCCAAGGAGAAGGTAAGGATTTCCTGCGTAGCCTGTTAAACATTTACAGCGATAACCGGAACCACTTTCAGACTTAAGGCAGTCAGTATTTTGGCCACAAGCGTACGAGCTAGGATATTTTCGTGCTTCTCCGCATGTAGGGAAACGAATTCGGTCTTCTCCATCATAATCTTTAGTTTCATCTGATATTGCCCATTCTAAGACCATGGGTACAAACGAGTCATTCTTAGATACCATTAGATTAACAACCCCGGAAAACTCTTGATCGACTAGAAAAACACGGCTGTGATTAACCTGACTGCATGGACCATGGGAAGCATATTTACCAACGGCAAATACGGATTCAGAGCCGAAAGCGATCCTGTTTGTATGCAGGCTGAATTGTGTAAGTCCCATGGGAATTGACACCTTACAACAACCTGATCCAACGCACGAATATGGTGATTCTATGAGACCTCCCGAACAACGAGATGCACACCCACTGCTTGGTTGTGGCATTTCTTCATTATATTGAAGTTTCTGAATTGTGATGATGTAATCATAGATGTTACAACCAAGGACCATTAACTTATTTCGTCTGTTAGAAATGGTGAAGATTGTTCCATCTAGGTCGGGCTCTGATAATTGAGTCGAAGAATCAATGAGCTTTGAAGTAATGCTAGTAATATTGTCTGTGTCACAAATGACGGGCGCCAATATGTTGATGTGAACATAGTCTGGCGTGATTTGTAGAACTTCATATTGACGATGCAATGTGTTCAAATAAGAAACTGGGGAATTATAAGAGTAATTACATGTGATCTTAAATCTGCTATCGCGGTAACAATTACTACTACCCATTCCAAATGGGTATGGAACAGTTACGTTCCCACATTTAGCTCTGCAACCTGGTTTCGTCACCCTATAATTATCGCTAGTACTATTATGCATCCCCAGTCTCGTTGCTGTCAATGCTGCTTGTAACTTTCTTGAAGCCAGTACTACATCTGCGTCTACCGCTGTTGTATTTGCAAAGGACACGGTCAAAAACACAACTTGCAAAGCATAAACAGATAGCAATGAAGGCATTTTTCAACTTGCAAATGTACTGGAGTGAAGGATGATTGTAGGACTTAGCAGATTGTATAGATTTTTGATTAATACAGAGATATTTATAGCGCGCAGTCGATGACAAGCTTAGAGATACACTAGACTCAATCAAATAGCTGTTAACAGCTGTTGTGATAGATGAGTTTAGAGGACATGTGTCAGACTATAACTGGAGCAACAACACAAGTCAGCAAGTGACTAAGCAGTGACACATCAGGTAGGTTCATCTCAAGTGCCAAGAAATTTATCAAATCTAAAATTAACCACATTCCGATTGAATCTTTCCTCCCTATTTTAGTTTACATTCCGATTAGCAGTCAAAGAGTTGGGTAAACTATAATTTTATTTTGCCAGCACTAAACTAAATATTCATAGTTATTCATTAACTTCTTCTTCTACGTGTGGGGGTAATTTTTATTACGGGACGGAGAGTGTTCCCACTGGCCACGCGCCACCGTACGTCAGTGCTTACCACTACTAGCTAGGTTACAAACACGTATTGTCAGCAGCGATTTGTTCTGATATTCTTAGACTTGAATGAATCAATATGTTATAACGAGTAAAGAAGGTCAAAGTTTGAGATACATAGACTCTTAATTGAACACTCATGCCATTGACCATCAATGGGTGTTTGTTGGACCTCTTTTGACAGATGATAACTATGGAACATCACCAAAGTTATAAGTTAGGATTTATTGATGCTCCTATTGCAGTTCCAGATGTTGCTGACAAAACTTAAGATGTGTTTGGAACGTGCTGATGATTTGGTCTCGACTTGGATCCATCACTCTGTTGTCCTTGATATCGTAGAATACGTTTGAGCCGTTAAATCACATACCGGAAAAAAATATCACGATCACTGTCTAGTCCTACATTAAATGGTCTATAGGAAAATAGTTGTCCTCCCGATGATATAATTATTCTCTTTGGCTATTGTACACGATTTATCCCGTATAATTATTGTTTTTATAAATGACTCTTGGTCTTAGTGGTAGTAATACTTTGACTCAACTTAGCTAATGGTTGAAAATGAACCTCCACGGTGGATTTATATTTAATCCTTTACAACCTTCCACGTGTTTCAATTAGACAATCGCAGCTGTCTATAGAAGATATGTTGATTATCCGTTAGATCATATTGTAAAAAATAATTCTACGATCTCAATTAACCCTAAATTATATGGGCAGATCTCTAAACCATATAAGAAGAATAGTTGTCCCCTATTTCATGGCAGATTCTTGAGCAACAGCAACAAATTGTCGCTTAATGATTTCTCCTCTCACAAAATTAATATGGAATCGTCAAGCTATGGATATCCCAACTTTTTACAGGAAATGGTTTAGTTGGAGAAGCACTTTTTTACCAAGAAAATATATTTCTGTGATTTTGTATTAGCTAGACTTCTACTTGTTATTACTGAAATCTTTCAGTTTGTATATAAATGAAAAGGATTGATTTTTGCTTTATTAATAATGTTGTTTTATGTATTCAGATCTACTAAGAATGAAGTTTTTTTACATTTTAATCTCAGAGAGTTCGAATGAGTATAAACAAACTTTAAGTATTGTAAAGATTCAAGTTCTGTTAACGGATCAGAACTGTTCATTCTTGTTACATCCATGAACGAGATCCAGCTCGAACGAGAAGAACTGGGAGTGGCAAATAGCCATTTACAAAATATAAGCAGCATTATGGAACACCAGAGGATGAATAGTAAAAATGAATTTATTAAGCAAAATAGCAGCCCCTCTTGAAGTTGCATTTAACCGAATAGTACTGCACTACACTTCAGGAAGCAATGTAAAACAGAAGAACAAATTTTGCAGAACTGCTAGCTGCTTAATATAACATGAGGATGTCTCTCTTGAGTCTTGACTATTCATCAACATAATCAACTTCCATATCTGCAATGGCTTTATTCAGTAGTTGAAGCTCCTCGACTCTATCCTAACTTCAACACAACTCTGCAGTTCATGTTCTATAAGCTTCTTCATTATCATTTACCAAACGTGCAAATAAATTGATCAAATTCTACATGACCTGAATGGCCAAACAGAGTCTCATCACTAGCACAGAGTGGTCATACAAATAAGAAAAGCAATGAGGGTTT
>JAJJMC010009040.1:14691-56310 GCA_023531435.1 Papaver californicum
ATTAGGGTTTTAGAAATCGCACTTACAGAGGTTTTGGGGGAAACTGGACTTGTCCGAGTTCACTCGTGTGAAAATGAAGACTCTGTCGACTGTTGTCAAGACTCAAAAGAGTCAAGAGGATATATCCGTCCATGGGCCTGTATATGGGCCTAAAGTTTGTGCCAGTCCATATCCAGATATTGACATTACCCGACCTAGTTAGTAACAACTAGAAATACCCCGGATTTTGACACCAAAAAAATACTCCAACGTATGGTATAGGTATTGATCCATTGTGGTTCAGCCGAGACTCACCGCGACCCCCAAAATATACACCATTTTAGATCTACATCTCAAATGCATATTATATAGGGTGTAAATAAATAAAGTCAAAAACCAAAATCCCCCTAGCGCTTATGGATGTCAAGATTTTTATGAGTTTAAATTATTTAATGGTTGATTTTAATTTGTGGGTACACTAGTAATGTACAAGTAGGGATGACAATGGGACGGACCTTAAATTGCATCCCCTTCCTGTTTAAAATACAGAAAACTCATACCTTCCTTCTTACCCATTATAATAGGGGCAGGATGGGTATAGAAAATACCCGTTTGGGACGAGTTTTTTATAAGTTACCCATAATTAAGTTAATATATTTAAAAACTGTCTATGGTGAAAATTTAAATACACTGGTCCAAATAAAAACAATAATAATAAAAATAATGATAATGCATTTTAAAACGTTGAATTCATAAATCCATCTTAAGATGAAAAACAACAGAAAATAGATGACTATGACTTTTTATACTTCCCAATTCCTCGTTATTAACCATTTTCCTCTGCGTTAATCATCTCATCATGCTTTTCTTCATTTTCTTCCCAGAAAATTTCCCACTTAAATTTTGATCCACCTAATAAGAAATAAATAAACATATCTTATAACCATAAGAAAATCTTTTATAATAAGTATAAATCCTAAATATGAGAGGTACGGGGCGGGGATGGGACGAAGACCTTAAATCTCATTTCCGCCCTCATCCCCACATCACAACTATCGGATGTTCTCTATACCGAACCCCGGGTATTATCCGTCCCAACAGGAGCGGGTCCCATGGGGACCTGAACTCAAGAGGAAAATTGCCATCCTTATACACAAGATACTTTTTTGGGCTGAGGCTAAATGAGCTTTTTAATTTTGGATAATATAACATTTTTTCCAGTCCTCTTTGGTTACACATGATGAATTTCTTAACGGTTACTTCAAGATAGTGGTCATTATGATCACTAAAGCAAGGTTTGGGGAATGGCAATGGAAAACATTCTCTTTTCCAGTCGTTTTAATGATCAATTTTCTTTTTGCTTTTGGTAAAACGCATTCTAATATTTTAGTATTAAATATTCTCTCCGTCCAAATTATAAAGGTGGAGTTCTTATGTTTGGCTATCCATCTAAATAGACATAGTTCTAATTCCTCGATAGTTTTTTCAGGTCCAGATGGATTTCCCACCAGAGTTTCATCAGTCTCAATGGCAGATGGTTCACGAGGATGTTTGCAAAATGGTTAGATCTTTTTTTCACTGAGGTTTCCTTCTAAAGCAGCACAAGACTAGAGCTTCTCGTATTCCTAAAACTACTACTCCTCATAAGCCAGAAGACTTCAGGCCTATTGCACTATGTAACACAGTTTACAAGATCATATCTAAAATCATAGCCTTGCGTCTCAAGAAGCACATGAAAGACATTATATCTCGTATGAAGTCAGCATATGTACCTGGAAGGTTAATTTCTGAAATTTTAGTTAGTTTGGTTCAAGAACTTGTTCAAGCCATGAAGAAGAAAAAAGGCAGATGTGGGCATCTAACTTTGAAGATGGATATGTCAAAAGCTTTTGACGGTCTTGAGTGGGATTTTCTTTTAGAAGTGTTAAAGAAGTTTGGCTTTAGTGAGAAATTCTGCCAGCTTATTCATCAATGTATAAGCACAACTGAAATTTAAGTTATGCTAAATGGCTCTCCAACTAAATCTTTCAAGCCTTCTCAAGGTATTAGGCAGGGAAATCCTTTATATCCGTACTTATTCATCCTTTCCATGGAAGCTTTCTCAAGATTCCTTAATCACTATGAAGTCATTCATCAGCTTACAGGTATGCACATCTCAAAATCTGCTCCCAAGATAAATCATCTTTTCTTTGCAGATGATTGTCTTCTTTTCTGCCAGGCTAATTTGTGTCAAACCAATAAATTGCTTTAAGTGATAAAGGATTTCAGTGCTTGCTATGGTCAGCTGATAAATTTTAATAAATCAGCAGTTTACTTTAGCAAAAACATGCAACCTACAAGCTGTCAAAACATAAGTGGGATTCTTCAAGTCAAGGAAATGGACATCAGTGAGGAAAGGTACCTGGCTCTTCCATTCTTTGTGAGCAGAAAGAAAAAAGTTCATTTTTCTATTCTCATAGAAAAATGGACTCCAAGCAAGCCAAGTGGAGATGCACAAATATGTCAGAAGCAGGGAGGTCTGTAATGGTGAAGAATGTCACTAATGATATCCTTGTGCATAATAGAGCTTTGCTAGCGAATTTGACATGGAAGCTGTGCACTGATGATTCTTCGATATGGGGTAAGTCTTTATCTGTCAAGTATTTTCCTAACTGCCAAATTTTTAATCTCAAAGAAAAAGCTAATACTAATTGGTCATGGAAGAGTATTAGTTATGAGTTAAGTTTCATTCAAAGATATAGTTGTTGGAATCTGGGTAACGGGAAAAAGATTTTAATTTGGGAACACAGGTGGATTCCGGAACTGCCAGATCCTCCCATCCCCAAACAAGGTGTTTCCAATCATGCACAATATCCTTATGTGCATCAGCTATTCTCTGCAATTCTGGTACGTGGGATATTAATATCATCTTTGCTTTATTTGACTCCACCACAGCTAAATTGATTCTTAATATTCCAATACATCAAAATTATGAAGACAAAATGATTTAGTCTCTTGAATGGAATGTCAAGTTCGCTGTGAAGTCTTATATAGGAAAAAAGAGAGATTTTGATAACTCTTATATTTTTTCTTAATCTAATATACACTTGTTCTTCGCCTATATAACTTGGAAAGATGAAGTATTAGCTAAGTGAAGCATTATAAATATCGTATATTTTGACATGAACGCAGAAACACGGAAACAACAGACAAATAAACGACCGCATCTAGGCGCTCTGCACGTCAGCAACTAGGCGGCCATGTTATCAATGAATTTCAACAGACTGCCACGTCAGTAGTGGACGCCATATTCATTGCCACGTCAGCGGTAGATGTAACATGTCACTGCCATGTCATCATTTAGTCCAGTCAGTGGTGCCTTGTAGTTACTTATGGAGTTCTACGTCAGTAACATGGGTGTCACGTCAACCATTCCTACTCGTTCATCCTCCCACATCAACGGCATCACCACAAAATAACCGGTGCCGGTGACATTGCCGGTAATCAAATAGAGTTGGATGGCTAGCCAAGCTGAACTGCTGGCTAAGCCGTGAGCCAAGCCAAATTTGGGTTTGCCCAATTTTTGTACACCTTCATATGTTTCTGCCCTTTTTCTTGGGCTTGGCCATTTGCGTTTCTGCTTGGCTCGGCTGTTCGCACCCATAACATCTATAAAAGGCTTCACTGACCTTGGTAAGACATATATAAATCCTAAGAAATTGTTGGATTAATTGATGATCCCCACACTTCTGTAATCTGTAGTTTGTTTTTATTTCAGACAAAATAAATAAAACCATTTAACCTAGTCCTGTTACCGTGTTATTGGAGCTATGCAATGGTAGAATCGGTAGTATAGGTATAATTCTATAATCAATATTTGTAGAGTAAAAATAATGTTGGTGTATTGATATGTGATGCTTTTGTTAAATGATTCTCCCTCCGTCCGAGAATAGATAACGTAGTTTAAGTTTGCACACCTATTAAAATAAAAAAATAAAAAAAATATTTTTTTTTTTTTGAAATTATACCCTTATAATAATAATTAGTAAAGCTTAGAAATGATTTATCTCCTTAAATATTGAGTAGTGCATGATTTTTAAGTATTTTTAAGTTACCCATATGACTTCCATTCAGTTTAGAGTTCAGACAGTTCATGATTAAGTTTACCCATTTTTGTTGAACTCCAAGCTTAGACATAGCCTTGTTGAGTAGTTCTCTACACTGTTGGATGAACAACCGGTTTGCTTAGCTTAGAGCCTTAGATATAACACTGTTGGTAAGACCTCTTGTCATTTGCGATTTTTATATGCGCAAAAATATTGGTCCTTGAATAAAGTTAGATGTAATTCACTAGATCTGTTAAAGGGATATGTCGAATTGTTTTCTCTGCGGCTCCTGACCTTTATGAATCAAATAGAACTCATTTCGAATTGGATATCTCAACTTTTTACAGGAAATGGTTTAGTTGGAGAAGCACTTTTTTTACCAAGAGAATATATTTCTGTTATTACTGAAATCTTTCAGTTTGTATATAAATGAAAAGGATTAATTTTTCCTTTATTAATAATGTTGTTTTATGTAGTCGGATCTACTAAAACTGAAGTTTTTACATTTTAATCTCAGAGAGTTCGAATGAGTATAAACAAACTTTAAGTATTGTAAAGATTCAAGTTCTGATAACGGATCAGAACTGTTCATTCTTTTTAATCCAGTTGTTGTTACATCCATGAACGAGATCCAGCTCGAACGAGAAGAACTGGGAGTGGCAAATAACCATTTACAAAATATAAGCAGCATTATGGAACACAAGAGAATGTATAGTAAAAATGAATTTGTTAAGCAAAATAGCAGCGCCTCCTGAAGTTGCATTTAACCAAATAGTACTGCACTACACTTCAGGAAGCAATGTAAAACAGAAGAACAAATTTTGCAGAATTTCAGCGCCAGAGCTGTTAGCTGCTTAATTTAACATGAGGATGTCTCTCTTGAGTCTTGACTATTCATCAACATAATCAACTTCCATATCTGCAATGGCTTTATTCAGTAGTTGAAGCTCCTCGACTCTATCCTAAATCCAACACAACCCTGCAGTTCATGGTTCTATAAGCTTCTTCATTATCATTTACCAAACGTGCAAATAAATTGATCAAATTCTACATGACCTGAATGGCCAAACAGAGTCTCGTCACTAGCACAGAGTGGTCATACAAATAAGAAAAGCAATGAGGGTTTTAGAAACTTTTGAACCATCTAGTATGCTGCTTCATTTGGTGGTTTCCTTTTCGGATAGATCATTTTGCCCAGAATTTTACAAGTTAGCATACCAGACTACACCTTTCTTATACCGTGCTAATGAACCCGAAACTTAGAATATTCAACAGCAAACCATTCTCCGAGGATAAACGTCTCATCTTTCAAGGGCCATGAAAAGTTTCAAAAATCTTGGGGCAACAGGTGTTAGTGATATGGTTATTAGAATTGGAGTTATCCATGGGAAGATTCACTTGACCATATCTATGTGAGTCACACAAATACATGCTGGTAAAGTCCTAGAGTCTGACAATGTAACAAGAAAAAAGAAGAAAGATAAAAGGGTGCAAACATGGAGTTTTTTCACTTAAGGTAAATGAAACTTAAATATTAAAATGCCATTAAGTGGATGAACTAGAAAGGAGAAAAACAAACCTGAATAATGTAGTGGAGGCAAGAAACGGTCCACCAGGTTGAAACAGAGAATAAGCCTATTAGACGAATCCAACACCGCCGTCACAAGAGTTCCCATGATGGATTCTTCCCGAGTTAAGGTCTAGCAAGATATACTTCTTGTGAAGAATGCATGTCAATGAGAAAGGAATGCAGCTCAAAGTAAGTTTCCTCCTTTTTTATTAACAGTATAAATCGTAGAAAAACGGAGTTTTCTGGCAACATTTGGCTGCTTTTGTTAAGAATTTTATTATTGTTTTGGCCCCTTCGATTACAAGAAATTGACACTGCACTTCATACATTTTACGCAGCTACATAAGATAGGACTACGAGGAATTCCCAAGTTACTAACCTGTCCTTTATGCAGTTAAGAAGGTGTAAAATGTAACTCTTCTAGAGGATTCTGTTGCCCTGAATTTAAAGTTACCAGTCGCTGACCCATTTTGCTGATAGATTTATAAAGAAATTTCACGGTCTGTTTCCTGATGAAAAAACTTCGACCACCATAGATCCATGGAGACATAAAGTACAGTATTTCATCTATCACTATGAAAACTTTGTTTTAACTGTTACACCTCTACATCAACCAACAATTTCTCATGAGAGTCTTTCACCTGAAGGAGACAAAGCACTGCTTCATCATGATATTCCATATGTTATCACAAATACTCTAAAAGCTAGCATAGGATATCACAAACAATTGTGTGATGCACCTTTCTAATCAGAAACCTAAGAGAAGTTTTTATAAATTTACGACATCGGAAAAAATCTCAAAAATTTCATGATGTCAACTATATGGGATGTTACTAGCCAGTAGCCGCAAATACAAAGAGAGCTTGATTGCAGTCTAAATAAGCTAATATAATAAACATACGAAACCAAACAACAGACCAAAAATATTCCTTTCCTAAAATGTCAGTTCCATCTGCTCTATAGCTCAAATTCAATCATTCAATACACAAGTTCTAGATAAACCAAGAGTTGTTAGAATTCATAAAACAACTACCCCATACAAATATATACTTTCGTTGTCAATCAATATAATCAAGGATTTGTCAACAATCAAAACCTTACACACATAAGTGAGTAGAGTTACATAGTCAAGTCATTCTGATTCACTTATAGGTTTCCTTTTCCCACCCCGGAAAAGAAGATAGGCTCTCTGTTATTCGCTTGATCTCAAACAAGCTTTTCTCAAGGATTAGCAACATACTCTAGTTTTAGATATTTACCTGCTAAGTTTTTCATCAAAATTTGATAATAAGCGAATGGACGAAGCTTAAGAGCTTCCCACAAAATAAATTGCAAGTATTCAAACAAGTAACTAATTTGATTCCTGGACAGGTCTTATTTTGATTCTTGCAGTTACAAAGGGAGCTTGATTGGAGTCTAAATAAGCTCATAAACTTAAGAACCAAACAACAAACCACAAATATCCCTAAACTAAAATACCAGTTCGTGCTGTTCTACAACAAAAATTCATTCATTGAATACCATGTTCTAGATAAACTAAGGGTTGGTGGAATGCATAAAGCAACTACCACATACAAAATACATTTTTGTTGTCAATCAATATATTAGAGACGAAGCAACTAGTACGGATGCAATTTTCATTTAGAGAAATAAAATTAGGCTAATAGGTTAAATAGACACAAATTAGGGAAAACTAACAAAGTAAACTATAATTTGAAAAATTCAGATTATCTACAGGCATGTTCTCCCTAATTTGATAAAGAAGTAGTAAATTGTTAACTAAGGTTTACCTTTGACAGTTCAGGTACTTCTTCCTCATACTTGCTGACAAACTTGTCTAAGAAAGACTCCTCAGATATGATCAAAAGTGTCGAAATGGGAATTTGATCCTTAACGAGACCCTTGGAGACTAAAATTTGGTAAACAGAACACCTAGGTATAATCCTCTTCTCCAAGCTATAATTCAAAATCACTGGGCATCTGGCAATAAGCAATGAACTAATACCCATTTGATTCACAAGGTAATCCATTGTCGTCGATATCTTCTTCTCAGAGTGCCTCATACACTTAGGATATAACATAAATGCATTTTGAATTTGATCTTCTGACCAACCCCATCCCCTGTAAGCATTCAGTTTTGTTTCCCAGGTTGATTTAGTCATCCCTGTGATTGCATCAATAGCACTAAGAAATGCAGTTTTGCAAGGATCGAATCCCATACCCTTAATCTCATGTACAATATCCTTGAATTTAACAGTGCTTATGATCAATGCCATCGGTTGGTTGATTAGAAACTTGACAATATTTGATTGAGGGACACCTTCATCTCTCAAAACCTTAAAATTGAGCATCAATCTTTCATTCAAACCTACACAAGTAAACTTAAGGCGTTGGAGAACAACAAATGTGTATCTGTCAGTACCAACAATGTTCTTGATGAAATCGAAAAAAGGAATGATATTGTTTTCTAAACTTTTTTTTAGGATAACTGGGTTGGTACATAAGACCTTGAGGACTTCAAGACTAGAGATTTCCTTAGAATTGAAATAATCAAGCTTGGGTTTAAGGGTTTTATGAGCATCATATAAAAGCAATTCAGGAAACTTGATGATAATTTTGGAGATGTTGGGTTTGGTGAACCCGTAAGATTCAAGGAAGGTAAAAACTGTGTCTGGCTTCGGTTTGGTTTTATATTTAATAAGTTTCTTAGAAGTAGAGAGAGCTTGTTTTTCAGTTAACCCACATGAATTCATCAGGTAAGAAACTACAAAACAAGAAGAAGAAGAAGAATGGTTGTGATCTATGGAGGAAGAAGATGAAAAAAATCGAACCTTGATATGAACAAGAAGAAAATAAGGGTTTTGTGATGTAAAATGTGAGCATAGTGAAAGGGATTTTGGATCTCCTCCATTGATGATCCTATTTCGAATCAATGTATTGCATAAAGAACGAAACATTGCAACAGAAAATGAAGATTTGGGGAAAAAAATATGAAATTAGGGTTTTAGAAATCGCACTTACAGAGGTTTTGGGGGAAACTGGGCACTTTTTTACGGCTATGTCTGGGATAAGTCAGGATATCCGAGATGGCCCTGGATATGCGCATAAGGTTTGTGCCAGTCTATATCCAGATATTGACACGGACCGAGTTTAGAGTAAGTTCGATGATCAATTTGAGGCTAAGAGCCATTTAGAATCACATAGCAGTTCGGGCCATTGTACAAGATTTTCGGGTATATGAACAAATTAGAAGCAATATCTGCTGAGTTATTACGTTGTTTTGAGTCATATTTTGGGCGATAAGTGACTGAGTCTCCGCCGAGCGACAGAATCTTAGCCGCTAGCGTAAAAGAATGTCGTTAGGGGCTTACATTTTATCGAGTGATAATACACAGTTCAAAGCTCCAAATTTGAGCGTTTAAGAGACCATATTGTCCATTTGATATGTCCATAATGATAAAAAACAATCAAATTTAATCATTTAAAAGGTGCATAGGAACTGGCCTTACTTGAATCAATGAACATAATATTTATGTGCATCCATTTTTAGTCTTGCAGACAGAGCCTAAGTTAATTAATGGTTGATTTTTATAAATTTTTGGGTACGTCCATATTGCACTAGATATTTTTTGGGCCGAGGCCTGAGTTAATTGAGGTTTTCAACTTTGGATGATGAGTGGTGCAAACTATGGCCAATATCCTAACTCAAAATCTTTCAATCTCATAATATAGTTTGAACTATGGGTACTCAATAAAAGTAGTCTTCAGCCTCAAAGTCTTAAATGGTTGGCTATTTTGGTATTGCGCTACTTGTCATCTTTAATCACTCTTTCTTGTCATGAGGACTCAAATTTGACCTGCTAGTGTTTTGTTGAGTATCAGCCGCCTCACTTGTTTCTTCCATTGATAGACAGTCTTGTTTAATGTGGAAGTTGGGAATCTGTTTTTGCTTACCCTACTGAATAGCCATATTCAGTATATGGTATGGTTTCATCAATCAATCTAATTCGTGTCACATATATATGGTCCATCATCTTCCCATTTTTGAGCTTGACTAGAGACTGACTACATTATGTATCTTGACTAATAGAGATTCCACTTGATCTCCAGGAGTACTTTTCTTGATGCAAGCTGAATGTTGGTCGGTGGAAATGTAATTGCAAGTTGATGTAGTAAGAAGACTGAAGAGGAAATCATTGAATGCCTTGAACCCACTCTTAATGGCGCCTGGAGCCTATGGTCGAGCATATCAAAGATCGAAATGCGACAGCAGGTTGACGTAATGGAAATTGAACCATGTTTGGTCATCGCTCATTCTGATCCATGTTTCATATGGTCCATAATCTTCAATGACCATACCTTCATTTTATCCCTTCGTTCAAGTCAAAATTGAACCACTGATTGGGATTACTTACTACACCCTCTCAATGCTAACAGAAGAGATCACAAATACTACTAGAGAAATGCCTTCGCTATTATCTGTTACTCGAAATCTACTTGTATTTCTGATGGTGTCTTATGCAACTACAGCAACAATTGAACCAGCAACAAATTCAGTACTATTAGTGTCAACAAAAACAAGATCTGTAAGTAGAAGTGACAAGAAGGTTGCTAAACCAGGCTGTAGAGACAGATGTGGGAATGTAAGTATTCCATACCCATTCGGAATGGATACTAGTGATTGTTACTATGACAGCGGTTTTAAGATCACATGCAATCACTCTACCGGTACTCCAGTTGCTTTTCTGGATTCATGGTTACATCGACGATACGAAGTTTTACAAATCACGCTGGATCACGTTCGTGTTCGTGTATCAGCACCCTCTGTCTGTGGGCACTTGGATTTTTCTAATGAAACTCGGTCGTCGGAGCCCTTTCTACATGCAACACCCTTCACCATAAATTTGTAGTTCTTGGTTGTAACATTTACGGCTACATCATACCACTTCTTGATACTGTTAACAATTGATGATCCTGAAAAACACCTGCAAAGTGGATGTGCAACCGACTGCGCGGAGTACTCCTATCGTCATAATCATTGTAACACAACAATCCCCAGGGGCCTTAAAGGTAACCTGATAAGAACAAACGGATTTGGCAAGCGTAATAATATTTCTGGTTTTTATGATCCATGCATCCGTGTTTTTCTAGTCGACCAAGAGTTTCCTTGGTTTGACAAACCTTACGAGTATTTTGTCCCTGTAATCTTGGATTGGGCCATGGTAGACTTCACTACATGCGAACAAGCTCAAAGATATTCCTTCGACGAACACATAGAGCATGCTTGTGGAAGAAAACGTACTGCCTTGCATTCCACAACGGCCCTGGTTACACCTGCAAATGTTCAAAAGGCTATGAGGGAAATCCGTACCTTCTTAATGGATGTCAAGGTATATCTACACATATAGATCAATATTTCCCACATACCTATTCAGAATTTTCTGCTAATGCGAAGAAAATTTATAAAAAGTATTCAGGGAGGTTTTATTTTTTATTTTGATAAAATATACCATGGCTTGCCTAATTTTTTTGCTCTACATACGGTAGCAGAGCAAGAAATTGAAGCTGTACGTATGCCTGGCAAAACAAGACTTCAGACAGCTGTGTTTGTATTATCAGGTATACAGGATCGTATATGCATATAAACATAGCCCTTTGTCCTGATGATATCTTTCATTAATCTTTTATGCAGATCAAGTGTAACCCTTCATTTGACCTGATCTACAGGTATTGGACTAAGCATAGTTTTACTGGTCTTGCTGGGGATGCGCTATCGATATCAGTTGCGGAAAAGATTTGAGAAGAGAAAGCAAATGAAACTGAAGAAGAGCCACTTCACGAGAAATGGTGGGTTGCTGTTAAAGCAAAAGATCGCTTCAAATGATGGCAAAGTTGAAAAGGAAGCCAAAATCTTTATAACCGAAGAATTAGAGACGATTACAGATGACTTCAACCCAAGTAGAATCATCAGAAGAGGAGGTTTCGGTACAGTTTATAAGGGGATGTTATCAGATGGTGAAATAGTAGCCATTAAGAAATCTACATTGGTGGATGAAACCCAAGTTGATCAGTTCATCAACGAAGTTGTTATTCTTTCGCAAACTAATCACAGGCACATTGTAAAGCTGTTAGGTTGTTGTTTAGAAACCGAGGTTCCCTTATTGGTTTATGAGTTTGTCCCTAACGAAACCCTTGCATACCATCTCCATTTAGAGGAGGGAGATTTTGAATCCACAATTTCATGGAAGGATCGCGTAA
Source organism: Papaver californicum (assembly GCA_023531435.1). NCBI lineage: Eukaryota > Viridiplantae > Streptophyta > Magnoliopsida > Ranunculales > Papaveraceae > Papaver > Papaver californicum. Next base: position 26,584 of record JAJJMC010009040.1, read on the forward strand.
GGATTGCATCTGAGGTAGCAGGAGCACTTGAATATTTACACTCGGATGCTGCCATGCCAATCTTTCATAGAGACATTAAATCAACCAATATACTCTTGAATGAAAAACTCCAGGCTAAGGTCTCTGACTTTGGAATTTCTAGATCAATACCTATAGAAAAAACTCATTTAACCACACTTGTGCAAGGTAGCTTTGGTTACTTAGATCCAGAATACTTTCATTCAAGCCAATTCACCGATAAAAGTGACATATATAGCTTCAGAATCGTTCTTGTTGAGCTCTTAACAGGAGAAAAGGCAATTTCTCAAATCAGAAACGAAGAAGAGAAGGGTTTAGCCTTGTATTTCATAAAATCAATGAAAGAACATCGTCTTCCTGAGACATTAGATGGCCGTGTTCTAAATGAAGCAGAAATAGATGATGTTTTGGTTGTGGCTAAACTCGCAAAAAGATGCTTGAAATATGTTGGAAAGAAAAGGCCGACCATGAAGGAAGTATCGCTTAGTTTGGGTGGACTACATGAGAAGCTCTCAAAAGACCCACTCACTGAAGAATAATTGTGTGAGATGTATTTACTAGTTACGAAGTGAGTCAGTGACATATTATCACTGTGCATTCATGTTATCAAATACTTTTAATCAGAGAATAATATCATGGCAGAACTTGATCATAAAATAGATAAAGTTGTAAGATATATTTTTTTAACAGATGTTTCTGGAACATACTCAGCCGAAATGTTGTGTTCATCCATGATTTGATGCTATTCTTTACCAAATATAGACCTCGAGTAGTAGCTTGCTGTAAAACTAGTTTGTTAATGCTGTTGTGACTTGAAGGAAATACAAATGAAAAATCTAAACATAGTTATATAATCTACTAGTGGGTATTTAAGAGATCGTTCAACTCCTTTCTCATTTTCTATATTAACAGTTTCATTAACTTAAAACCTTCTAGCTCTAATTCCATGCTTTCTGTCTTAAGAAATTAGCAGCCCATAGTACTGCAGCAACATCTCCTAACAGACTGCATTCCTATGTGCTTGATGCCTTGCACTTGAACTCCCTTTTTACTAATCAGAATCTTAATAGAGAGATTTAGCTCCCCAGTTTGAAATATATTTTTATTGTATTTCTCATAGCAAACTTTCCAGACAAACCCACAAACTAAGAGATCGATGGCAGATCAGTTTCTGTTGCACTGAACCACTTGTGAGGATACTCCTAATGCTACTACAGTTTATCATAGCAAACCAAAATTGCATGATACTAGGAGATAGAGAACTACTTTTTCAAGCTATCCTAGTAGAGACAGGAATAACATCACGGCAACTTCACACACAGGGATGACACCAAGTACGTGCAAAGTTTGCATTATGCAATCTTCTATATCTTAAAATTTGCGAGTGTGCCGAGTGGGTTGCGAACTTGCGATATGATGACCATAGCATGGAGGAAAGTTTAAGAGGAAAATACCTTTTCCAGAGAAATTTTGTGAAATCTTTTTATAATTGAGCTGTTACATCTACATCAGCCAACAATTTCTCATGAGAGTTCTTTGACCTGAAGGAGACATAAATAACAGTATTTTATTAGGCTAACAAGTTAAAAGACCCAAAATAGGGAAAGACTAACAACGTAAACTATAATTCGTAAATTTCAGATTATGTACAAGTATGTTCACATCTCCCTAATTCGATTAAGAAGTAGTAGATTGTTAACTATGGTGTACCTTCTGTAGTTCAGGAGCTTCTTTCTCATACTTGATGATAAACTTGTCTAAGAAAAACTTCTTACTCATTACCATAATTGAATACAAGGAAAAGCTATCCTTTATCAGACCCTTAGCTGTTAAAATTCGGTGAACGGAACACCTAGGTATAATCCTCTTCTCCAAGCTAAAACTCAAAATCACTGGGTGTCTGGCAATAAGCAATGAACTAATACCCATTTGATTCACAAGGTAATCCATTATCATCGATATCTTCTTCTCAGAGTGTCTCATACACTGAGGATGTAACATAAATGCATTTTGAATATTTTCTTCTGACCAACCCCATTTCCTGTAAGCATTCGCTTTTGTTTCCCGGGTTGATTTAGCCATTGCTGTGAATACCTGAATAGCAATAAGAAATGCAGGTTTGTAAGGATTCAAACCCATACCCTTAATCTCTTGTACAATGTCCTCGAATTTAACAGTGTTTATCATTAATGTTGTCGGTCTGTTGATTAGAAGCTTAACAATATTTGATTGAGGGACACCTTCATCTCTCAGAGCCTGTATGTTGAGCATCAATCTATCATTCAAACCTACACACGTAAACTTAAGGCGTTGGAGAACAACAAATGTGTATCTGTCAGTACCAACAATGTTCTTGATGAAATCGAAAAAAGGAATGATATAGTTTTCTAAACTTCTTGTAAGGATATCTGGGTTGGTAGTTAAGACCTTGATAAGTTCAAGCCTAGAAATTTCTTTAGAATTGAAATAATCAAGTTTGGGTTTCAAGGTTTTATGAGTATCAGATAAAAGTAATCCTGGAATCCTAATGATGAGTTTGGAGATGTAGGGTTTAGTGAAACCGTAATCTTGAAAGAAGGTAAGAACAGAGTCTGGATTCAATGTGGTTTTGAAATGGAATTTCTTAGAAGCAGAGAGAGCTTCGTTTTCAGTTAACCCACATGAATTTATCAAGTAAGAGACTACAATTGAAGAAGAAGAAGAAGAATGGTTGTGATCTACGGAGGAAGAAGATGAAAAAAATCTAACCTTGATATGAAGCAGAAGAAAAGAAGGGTTTTGTGATGTCAGATGTGAGCATAAACAAAGGGGTTTTGGATCTCCCCCATTGATGATCCTATTTCGAATCAATGTATTGCATAAAGAACGGAACATTGCAACAGAAAATGAAGATTTGGGGAAAAAAAATGAAATTAGGGTTTTAGAAATCGCACTTACAGAGGTTTTGGGGGAAACTGGACTTGTCCGAGTTCACTCGTGTGAAAATGAAGACTCTGTCGAGTGTTGGCGAGACTCAAAAGAGTCTAGAGGATATATCCGGCCATGGGCCTGGATATGGGCCTAAGGTTTGTGGCAGTCCATATCCAGATATTGACATTACCCGACCTAGTTAGTAACAACTAGAAAGACTCTGGATTTTGACACCAAAAAAATACCCCAACATATCGTATAGGTATTGATCCATTGCGGTTTCAAATACATGCCATATATTGGTATAAAGGAATGGAATAAAAAACCAGAGATCTCCCTAGCATTTACGAGTTTAAATTGTTTAATGGTTGATTTAGATTTGTGGGTACACTCGTACTGCACAAGTAGGGATGGCAATAAGACAGGACCTTAAATCCCATCATTTTCCCGTTTAAGAAAGAAAATTTTCATATTTTCCCTCTTACCCATTAGAATAGGGGAGGATGGATATAGAAAATATCCGTTTGGTGTGGGTTCTTTATGAATTATCCATAACATTAAGTTAATATATTTAAGACTTCGTCTATAGTGAAAAATTTAAATACATTGGTTCAAATAAAAATAATTATAATAATAATGTATTTTAAATCGTTAAATTGATAAATCCATCTTAAAATAAAAAGTAAGAGAAAAATAGTTGATTATGACCTTTATACTTCCCAATTCCTTGTTATTAACCATTTTTTTCTACATTAATCATCTCATCATGCTTTTCTTTATTTTCTTCCCGGAAAGTTCCCCACTTACATTTTAATCCACCTAGTAAGAAATAAATAAACATATCTTATAACCATAAGAAAATCTTTTATAATAAGTCTAAATCTTAGAAATGAGAGGTACGGGCAGGGATGGGGCGAAGACCTTAAATCTCATCCCCGCCCCATCCCCACGTCACAACTGTTGGATATTTCCTATACTCGTACCAATCCCGGTTTATACGGGTATTACCCGCCCCAATAGGAACGGTCCCGTGGGATCCGAACCCAAGAAGCAAATTGCCATCCTAATACACAACATACTTTTTTGGGCCGAGGCTAAATGAGCTTTTTAATTTTGGATAATTCAACATTTTATCCTCTTTGGTTACGCATGATGAATTTCCTAACGGTTATTTCAAGATAGTAGTCATTTGATCACTAAAGTAAGGTTTGGGGAATCGCAGTGGAAAACATTCTTTTTTCCAGTCGTTTTAATGATCAATTTTCGTTTTGCTTTTGGCAAAACGCATCCTAATATTTTGGTATTAAGTATTTCCTTCGTCCAAGTTATAAACATGAAGTTTTAATTCCTCATTGGGTCACATAATGGGCAACCCCATTTCGGTAATATCTTGATTCAGCTCTACCAGAATCATCCTTATAAAGATTCAGCAGAGGTAATATCTTGGAACTGATGATTAAAATTAAATCTGAGATGTTTATTTAGTTTCTTCAATTCTGGTCTATAAACCATTAGCCCTGTCAGAACTACACATATCAAAATGTGAACTTTCAAAGAAATATAAACTGGTCGCATTACAATTATTAATTTTGAATATATCTTATAATTACAGCTACAACAAGATCAATAAATCTCCTATATGGAAACCATAATTTATCCTTTCTTATAAGCATCACGAAGAATAAACCCCAAAACCCAACTCCAAACCCCAAAGAAACAATACTAAACAATATCAATTTATCACTTGCATCTTCCTGATCATCTTCTTGATCGTCTTCTTCAACTTCACAAACTCTCGTTGTAGGTTCCCCATATAGTAATGAATTCCCAACGAAAGCCCAACCATCAACACCCAACGTGTCAAAGTGAATCCCTTTTGGAATTTTGCCGCTCAACTCATTGTAAGATAAGTTTAGCAACCCAAGAAAATCTAACGATGTTAAAGATTCTGGGATTTTCCCGGATAGTCTATTGAAACTTAATTCCAAAGAAACCAAATTAGACATATCTCCAATACTTGTAGGTATATTATCCGAAAAATTATTGTGGGACAAATTAAGCCTTTGAAGTCCTTTTAACTGACCTATCTCTGTCGGAATGATATCATCAAGCATGTTGCAAGATAGATCCAGACCCGAATCATAGGTGTATACTTTCTGAAATTCTAAAATTATCCCATTGATCAGCATCTGCAGTTGAATATCATACTCTTCCCTAAGCATTTCAGAGTTGTCTGTTAAACTCGTCCAGTACCCTCCTAATTGTGTAGGAATATGGCCTGAGAGTTTGTTATGTGATAAATCCAAAATTTAAAGTTGATTCAAATTATTAATTTCATCGGGGATTGACCCATTGAACTTGTTTGACCTTAAAGAAAGGATACTTAAGGGGGAGTATTGTAGACCAAATAATGTTGTGGGGATACTTACTTCGAACTGGTTATTTGCTAAGTTGAGAACTACCAACCCTTTACTGATGAAGTTGAGAGGAGTACCATCGAGATGGTTGTCTTGTAGTTGAAGATAACCCAAAAATTCTAATTGTTCAAGCTCATTTGGAACATTTCCTGTGAGATTATTTCTCCCAAGGTTTAGCGATTCAAGAGCCCTACAATACCCTAAGGTATTAGGAATAACCCCTAAGAATTTGTTTTTTGAGAGGTTAATTATTCGGAGAGAAGATATTGAACTTTTTGAACATAAAGAAGAGGGAATTGAACCCGAAAGTTCATTACCAGCTAGATTGATGACCTCAAATGTAGAAATTCTATTTTCGGTTTCCATTGAGATTTCACCTGTGAGTTTATTATTTGATACATCAAAAAAAGGTTGAAGTGGATTAGGCAGAGGGCCGTCAAGTTGGTTGTTTGATATATCAAATTTTTCTAGATTTTTGAGTTTGGAGATACAAGAAGGAATGACTCCTGACAGTTGATTATGAGACAAGTCCAAAGACTTAAGATGATTCAATTCACAGATGAAAATAGGGAATAATCCTTTTATGTTGGATGATGGCAAAAGCAAATTCTCTAGTTTGAATTTAGAGTACAGATGGAAGTTTTGATCTATCACAACTGTTAGCCTATTTGATCTCAGGTCTATGGTTGTTAGGTTTAGATCGTTAATCATAGATATCAATGAAGCACTTCCTCCAATTGAGTTTTTATAGACAGAAAAAAACAGTAAGGTTATGAAGCTTCAATATGCAACTTGGTATGGTTCCTGTTATATTATTACTATCTAAACAAAGTTGTCGAAGAGAAAAAATCTTACAAATTGAACTTGGTATGGATCCTCGGATTTTATTGTTAGATAAATCGAGAATGGTTAGGAATTTTAGGTTGGATATTGATTTTGGTATGGAACCTTGAATTGAACAACTATCAGCAGAAAGACTGACCAACATTGGTGCATTTGAAATTGAGGCTGGGATTGTTCCGCTCACATTAGTTTTTGATATGGAAAGTTTTTGAAGCTTAGGCCATTGATGCTGAAACATACTAGTAAGATTAAGACTAGGATTAAGACTAACATCAAGCTCTGTAAGTTGAGGTAGATAAGGAACTGAACCTTCTAGTTCACAATTAGATAACTCAAGAGTAGAAAGGAAAGTTAAATTAGCCAGCTGTATTGGGATTTGGGAATAGAGATTATTATTCATTCTAAGAGAGGATAGAAAAGAAAGATTGTAAAAATTATAAAAAATTGTGCTAGATATATTGCAACGTGAGAGATCAAGATCTCTAAGATTGGAAAGATGCGATATATGCTCACCGAAATTTTCTTATGAAAATGCGGCATCATATAGATCAATACCACTCAAATTTAACACCTGTAAATTAACTAACCCTCTCACCCTTTTTATAAATGATAATCCCATAGAATTCCGAGACAAATCAAGGCGATGTAGAGACGAAAGGTTGTTGAATTGTGTTGAAATCGATGAACCAATGTTGGAGACGGAAAGATCAAGATGAAAAAGTTTTGTCAGGTTACAAAGCTGAAGTGGAATTTTTGTTCCCTGGAAATCATTCCAGGCAAGATCAATATACTCAAGATGACTAATGCTGAAAAGGGAAGGAGAGAAATTACCTGTTAATGAAGTGTTTGGTGGATTGAATTTGACTGGATAATCATCATAAGAATATCCTCTGATGTAATTTTCAAGGACTGTTTTTCTAAGGTTGATGTAATTTTCCTCGACTGTGTTTCTAAGTTTGATAGAGATGACACGAGAAGAGTCATATGAACATCCAACTCCTTGCCAACTACAACAATTTTGATGTTGGTAGCTGTCTTGCCATGATGACAAACGATTAGCAGGGTCTTCCAAGGAGGACTTGAAATCAAGGAGAGCTTTTCTATCATGTTCATGACATCCATGACTGATTAGTGGGAATGGAGTGACAAGTAACAAGAAGAAATGAAGATGAATAAGTAGAAGATAAAATGATGTCATTTGAGTACTCTTAATATTGATCGAATGCATGGCTAATTAATAACAGATGATGCTTAAATGAAGTTTATCAATTAAGGGACTGAATGTGTAGAATGGCATTGGTATGGAGTGGCATTGGGTTGGGTGTATACTTATAAAATCTAAAGTACTGCTCAGCCTTGTATATCCACAAAATTGTATCATCTCCCTTCTCAAATTTGGGAAGATCTACTCGAGTTTGTGAGGATATTCTGTTATTTTGGTTGAGATCATTTCTTCTTGAATTGTTTTCCTCCACTGGTTGAGTACTCTCTTCTCCTTCAGGATGAGAATGTGAGCCATTCCTTAGGTTGTCTTGGTTATGATTTGGCCGGCTTTCTTGCGTGGATTGAAAGATATCTTCCATTCTTGAACTGATTAGGTTTACCTGAGTTTGGACTGAGTTTATACTGTTGTTCATACTGTTGTTAGATGTTTCTATCTGCAATGAGAGGTCATCTAATCGATTTGTAATTCCATCCACCCTACTAGTGACAACATTTAAGCTTGAAGAAATTCCTGCTGTTCTATCATTCAAGGAAATCATTTCCCCATTGATTTCATTCCATCTTTCTTCTAGATTAGCAATTCTTGAGGTGTGATTAGACATGATAAAGATCGAATCAGGATTTTTAGCTCTGATACCAAATGATAGATTCCTCCAAGAACAGGAAGAAGGTCTTAGAAAAATGAGACATATATAGAAAATTACAGAGAAAATTTATAAACAATGAATGGAGACTGAAAGAAAGAAAGGGTATTTTTTATTAATATCAAATCATGCATTACATGGATGCTAATCGAGTTTATTTATACTCACTCGATTAGGCCTTACACTAAACAGAATTAAGACTAATCAGACTTGACTCAGATATCTAACTGATATGACTCGTATTCACCCAGACATGGACTGCCAGTTGTAACCATCGTTGACCAAGACTAACTAAAAGATCTGTTGGCACCCTTACTTGTGAGTGAGGCACCCTCTGGTAGCCCTGTTCATAACACAATCACTCATTTAATTTGTCTCATTCATATCATGGGAACTGAAGCTTACGGAAATTAAGTATTATGCTGCGGAAATTGATGCTACTGGATTGCTACAAGTTCGATTCCTTTATAGTTGTAAAATACTCTCACAAAGCCAACTGCAGCATTTACTGTTACATCTGCACAACCAACAAATCAATGAACAATCCAATAAGAAACTTTAAATCTACCTTTACTACAGGAGTAACAAATTTTGTTCGTTTTTTGTTTACAGGGTATAAATCCCCAAATTAACCAGAATTTTAACATTCAATGTTTTCGAAATTCACTTGACGGGTTTGTAAAGCTAAATTTGATTGTTTTAAATCTGTAATCAAAAGTTATTTTGAATCAAATTGGGTTTGTAAAGCAAAGTTTGATTATGGTACATCTATAATCAAAAGTTGTTTTGAATCAAAATTGGGTTTGTAAAGAAAAGTTTGATTATTGTAAATCTGTAATCAAAAGTTATTTTGAGACAAGATTTCAGAAGAAAATATGATTTCTTGTGAAGAAGAAATCTTATGTTTTTCTGTGGGTTTTCTCAAAACTTTGTTTTAAAATTTCAAATCTGGGCATTAAGAACGAGAAGAAGAAGTAAAAAGAAGGTTTCAATCTTCTCGAACTAGTTGTTGATGAAGACTCCATCTGATTTCTCTTTAGTTGCACATTCTTCAGCTCTGTTTCCATTATTCAACTGTATCATTTTCTGTTTCAAAGATGGATGTCTTCTATGAAGCTCTCATCCATCACAGGTAGGATAAATCCTTTAAACGTCCCTGTTTCTAGCGCCAAATTATAACGACCATTTTTGTGATCACCACAACCACCAATTGTAATCAAGAGAAAAAAGAGAAACAAAAATAAAATTAACACCAGAGATTTAACGTGGTTCGGAGTTGATGCCTACGTCCACGGGTAATGAAGATTCTGATTTTATTCGATGATTGATTTATAGAGTTTTGATGTTCTCTATTTCTCTCACAGACAAAATTTGGGAAAGAACACCCCTCCCCTTCCTTTCAGTAAACTTTGGGGAAGAAGAAGACTTCTTTTCTCTCCCAAACCGTCCTCCTCCTTTCCCCTTTAGGGTTTTTTCCTTATAAATGAAATAACCTCTCAGTCTATTTACATTATTGCCCTTATGAATAAGCTATATGTTTCATTAAATCTGCCACGTGTCGATGTAGGTCCGTCACGTGTCGATGGAGTCCGCCACGTGTAGATGAAGTTACACCATATTTCGTCATGTGTCGATGAAGTTTGCCATGTGTCGATGTAGTCTTATCTTCAAATTACCTCAATCCAATTTTGGTGCGGGCAAAAGATGGTGCGGGCTAATGGTGTGGGCTAATGGTGCGTGCTTGAGTAAGCTTTGCTTGCTTGCGGACCTGGCTTGCGAACTTGGCTTGCCGACCTGGCTGGGCCGTTGCGGACCAAAGTGTTGCGGGCTTGGCTTTGTGCAGCAGCTGGGCTTGATGTTGCGGGAATGGGCTTGCTTTGCTGGTGCGGGAAATGACGCTGCTGTTAAGGCTTCAGGTGGAGCGGGAATTAAATCACTTGAATGGCTTGAGCAAGCTGGTGATGCGGGAATCAATTCATAAGTTTGAAGCGGGAAATGCCTCATTCGAAATGGTGCGGGCATGAAAAGTTAGTTAAATGCTGGGCTTCATTGCAAATGCTTTGTGTTGGCTGCCAATCAAGTGTACGGTCATAAATGGGCTCGGTGCTGCGGGCATGAGATTGCTGCGAACTTGGGCTTCGGGAACGGTCAGATGCATAAGGCTTCAATGTTGCGGTCCTTAAATGGTGAAATGGTACTCACAGTGGTAAAGTAGCCATTTGAATGGTTTGAACTTGATTTTGAGCGGGAAATATACTTCATCAGCTAATGATTCAATTAAGCAGTGTTGGAGCGGGAATCCACTTAAGGTGCGGACAAAAATGGCCCCCTTCTCTTGTGTTGTGGTTGCACTTCATTTTTGGCACTCACAGGACTAACATCTTACACCGTAAAAACAAGTAGTCTCGCTGTTGATACTCATGATTCCACGAATTATCCATGTGTCCGTGCTTTCGTGATCGACCGTGAGTTTGCTAAGGTTGAGAGGTTACTATTGTCCAAGAGTGATTCCTTTGTACCTGTGGTCTTGGATTGGGCGATAAACGACGTTATGACATGCAAAAAAGCTCAAATATTTAGTAGCTCATACGCTTGTGGAAGAAATTCTTACTGCATTGAATCTCAGAATGGACCTGGCTATCGCTGCAAATGTTCAGAAGGCTATGCAGGAAATCCTTACCTTCTGGATGGATGTCAAGGTACATTTACTGTCTTTTTTTTTTCTTCATAAAACGAGTAGTTGCTTTTCCATTTTGATTATATGGAGTGTTACTTTTATGTAGATATTGATGAATGTAACGAACCAAACAAGTGCAGAAAAGATGTTATTTGCATCAACACACCGGGAAGCTATAGATGTAGTTGTCCACCAGATATGAAACTAGAAATCTTCAAGCTGGGAAATTATTGTACACCTGACGAACAAAAGCTTTTAGCAGATCAAAAAAACAAACGGAGACTTCATAATATCATTGTCGTTGCATCATCAGGTAAGCTAGTGTATCTGCATATGCGATGATGAATTTAGTTTACATACTATTTCCCAAAAAAGCGCACGTTTGATAAAATTGAATATGTTTAACCCACCCTGTACATCTTCTACAGGTATTGGAGGAAGCATAATTGTAATACTTCTGCTTGGGGTTGGCTATTGGTTATACAGAAGATTTCAGAGGAGAAAGCAAATGAAACTAAAGCAGAAGCACTTTGAGAGAAATGGCGGGTTGTTGTTAAAGCAAAAGATCACTTCAAATGATGGTAGAGTTGAAAAGGCAGCCAAAATCTTTGTAATTGAAGAATTGAGGAACATTACAGATAACTTCAACCCAAATAGAATCATCGGCTATGGCGGCCATGGTACCGTTTATAAAGGCATGCTACCGGGTGGTGAAATAGTTGCCATAAAGAAATCTACAATGGTGGATGAAACCCAAGTTGATCAGTTCATAAACGAAGTTGTTATTCTCTCGCAAATAAATAACAGGCACATAGTAAAGCTGTTAGGTTGTTTAGAAACCGAGGTTCCTTTGCTGGTCTATAAGTTTGTCTCGATCGGAACCCTCTCTTACCATCTCCATGTGGCGCAAGAAGATGGAGAATCGTTACTGTCATGGAAGGTTCGTCTAAGAATCGGATCTGAGATTGCAGGAGCACTTGCATATCTACATTCAGACGCCTACATGCCAATCTTTCACAGAGATATTAAATCCACCAACATTCTCTTGGAAGAGAAATACAGGGCTAAGGTTGCTGACTTTGGGCTTTCAAGATCAATACCGGTAGATAAAACTCACTTAACCACAATAGTGCAAGGAACCTTCGGTTACTTAAATCCGGAGTACTTTCAATCAAGCCAATTCACTGATAAGAGCGATGTTTATATCTTCGGCATAGTTCTTATGGAGCTCTTAACCGGAGAAAAGGCAATTTCTATACTCAGACACCAAGAGGAGAAGAGTTTAGCACTATATCTTGTGAGATCATTGAAAGAAAATCGTCTGTTTGAGATATTAGACTCCCGAGTTCTCAATGAAGCAGACGAAGATGATGTTTTGGCAGTGGCTAAACTTGCAAGAAGATGCTTGAAATTGAATGGAAAGAAACGGCCAGCCATGAAAGAAGTATTACATTGTTTGAGTTGGTTGCATGAGAAGCTTTCGATGGACTCCTTCCATCGAAGTACCAATACAAGGGATAGTCTTGAGAGGCCAACAATCATCTCTTTCTGCATTGCACTTTTGTTAAGGATATTTGACAGCATTTTATAGAAACAATGAAGATACTTTTTATCACTCCAGAAGATGTAGGTACAACTTTATTATCTTCGCATTTATCTCATTTAGATGATCAGACTTCGAAGAGTTTTCTTTGATCCTTCTTGGTTGTAACTTTTCATGGTCAGACCATTTTGTCACTTTTCTTTTCTTATTTCCTTTTTTTTTTCTTTGGTTATATAATCCTTTTGTACTCTCCTTTATTGAATGAATGAATTGTTTTATTTTTTTTATTGATATATCTAAGTTTCAAATTCATCGACACTAAATTTTTTATGATATATATTTTCTCTAAACGGTTACCTAGCAATTTCTTCTAAGTGTTGTACAAATTTTCAAATTGTTTAGATTTTTCTAATATCAAAGGATATATATTCAAATGTCTCATACAGTCAGTCATACTTAGATTTCTGGTGATGCTATTCACCTCCCTATTTTCATCCTACTATCCTTCCAAACTTAGGTGTTACCATTTCATCAAACTCAAAGTTTGGCATATGGTGAATCACATTTCAGAGTCTAGTTATTTTATCAAGAGTTTTTATTCGAAGACACTATAATAGACCAAAATTTATAGTTCATCCATAGGTGCTCTATTGTGTGGACATGTGAATTTCAACTGAATTTTCTTTCTAGAAATATAACCCTCATTTGTATTTGGACCAGTATTTTTGGTTTATACTTTTAGTGTTTTGGGTTTTTATTTTGTTTGTCAGGGTTTCCAAAAGACATATTTTTCCAATCTAATAATTGAGCACCTAGTTATGATAGGTCATCCAAGGTCCTGTAGTACCTACGCCATGGTCGATGGTTAGTAAAGCTAGTGCGGGATACATCTGTCTATTATGTACAGAGCATGGGCCAAAGAGCTTATAGTAAACAGATGATCTGTTGATAGTGGTTTACGGGAAAATGTATTCCTAACTTTAAAGATCTTTTGATTCTTTTAGACAATAATTCAACCTTTACAAATAGCGAGTATAATAAGTCTGCGAATTATGCCTTTAGGATTTAATGAAGTTCTAACATCATAATCGGATTCAAGCATTGTATTTCCTTAACTCGAGTAAGAACATACCGTTTAGAGAGTTTCTGATGATGCTTTAGTCGAGAGAAAACAAATAAAATTTTATAATTCGAATAGGAGAACATCTTCACTATTTATAGGATTCTTTATATTCATTGGAGATGTATTTTCATCTCTAATGGACACTTTCAAAAGCCATCAACAATGACTTATAGAAAGAGATGCATCTATTCAAAACCAGATTATTATTTTTTTTGCAAAACACTATCCGTCCCCCTAACCCCAGTTAGCGGCAAATAATTTTGAAATATCCAACAGTGATCGGTGGGGAAGCTTATCTTTGGGGAAACTTCAAGATCTACTTATTTGGTAAGTCTGAAATTCTTTGTTATTCTGTACAACAAAACATGTTTTAGATCACACACTGTATAATCACAATCCTCTCAATCTCGATTATGCTCTTTTTCTCTCTCACAAATATTCTCTCTCTTGAATTATTTTCCAGCAGGCCCTATGCCCTCTTGTGTTGTTTTCCCATTAAATTTCTTTGCTGTTTCTGATAGGTACTGGCTAATTCATAGCCTCTTATCCGAACTACCTTTAGCAGCCACTTACGTTGAATTTCAGAATTTGACCAATGCCTAGTCCTTCTCCCCACATTCATATTCAAGTGGAATTGGCATAGTTTTTTGAACCAAATCCAAATATAGTGAACAAATTGAGACTAACAAACAATCAGATCATCAAATGCCTTCATTATTATCTGTTATTCGATCTATGCAGGGGGTCTTTTTATTTGGATTGCTAATGGTGTTCATTGCATTAGAAGCAGATGTAGCAGCAACACTGTCGGCCGTAAGTATCAATGATACAAGTAGTAGTAGCACTAAGATTGCTAAAGACGGATGCAAAGATAGATGTGGAAACGTAATCATTCCATATCCATTCGGAATGGATACTAGCAATTGTTACCGCGATAACAATTATAAGATCACATGCGACAAGTCTTACAGAAATCGATTGCCAGTCGCTTCATTGAATTCATTACTGTATGGCAATAGGTATGAAGTTTCCAAAATCACTCTAGACCATATTCAAATCAATATGGTAGCACCACTCACTTGTAACACTACTAAATTCTCAGTTATTCCATATGAGGTACCGTACCCTGTTTCTAACACTCTCAATAAGTTAACAGTGCTTGGTTGCAACGTTTACGGTTCTGTGACTGTCTCTTCGCAAGCAGATCTGGTTGAATCGACTGATAGACTTGATGATAAAAAAAGCTTGAACTCAAAAGGCAAGGGGTGTGTGTCTAAGTGTAACATGTACACAGAGATGCCGACATCTCGCTGTCGTGGTTATGGCTGTTGCAAGACGGAAATTCCCAAGGGACTTAGATCTTACTCCATACAAACAATGGGAATCGTCCCTAATTCTACTGATTCAAAAACTAACTCTACTGGTTTCGCTGATCCATATGCCCGTTTTTTAAACAAAACTAATTCTACTGGTTCCACCAATTATCCATGTGTCCGTGCCTTTCTGATCGACCAGGAGTATCCTGGGGTTGGGGATTTACTTAGAGCCATAAGTGACGCTAGGACATGCGAAGAAGCTCAAAGAAATCCTAGTTCTTATGCTTGTGGCAGAAATTCTTACTGCTTTGAGTCTCAGAATGGCCCTGGTTATCACTGCAAATGTTCGAAAGGCTATGAAGGAAATCCTTACCTTCCCCTTGGATGTCAAGGTACATTTTCTTTTCTCTGTACAAATTCATGCCTTAAAGGTCTACTTTGAGTAGCTGTTTTACCAATTTAAGAATGTTACCTTTACACAGATGTTGATGAATGTAAGGAACCACATAAGTGTGGAAAAGGAGTTATTTGCATCAACACGCCGGGAGGCTATAACTGTAGTTGTCGACCAGGACAAAAACTAGAAAGTAATGAGCTGACAAAGTATTGTACACTTGACGAACAAAGACTTCCAGCTAATCAGAAAAACAAACGAACACGTCGTATCGTTGTGATTGCATCATCAGGTGAGGTTAATTTTTCTTTTTAAGTACCATTTCTAATGAAACACACGTTCAATGAAATTGAACATGATAGGCATATGTTTAATCTGCAGGTATTGGAATAAGCATAGTCATAATACTTCTGCTTGGAATTGGGTATTGGTTATACAGAGGATTTGAGAAGAGAAAGAAAATGAAGCTGAAGCAGAAGCACTTTGAGAAAAACGGTGGGTTGTTGTTAAAGCAAAAGATAACTTCAAATGATGGCAAAGTTGAAAAGGCGGGCAGAATCTTTGTAATCGAAGAATTAAGGAACGCGACAGATGACTTCAACCCAAGTAGGATCATTGGCAAAGGAGGCTTTGGTACCGTTTTTAAAGGCATGCTACCGGGTGGTGAAATAGTAGCAATTAAGAAATCTAAACTAGTGGATGAAACTCAAGTTGATCAGTTCATCAATGAAGTTGTTATTCTCTCGCAAATCAATCACAGGCACATTGTAAAACTGCTAGGTTGTTGTTTAGAAGCCGAAGTTCCCTTGTTGGTCAATGAGTTTGTCTCTAACGGAACCCTCTCACACCATCTCCATGTACAGCAAGAAGATGGCGAATCATTACTATCATGGAAGGTCCGTGTAAGGATCGCATCTGAGATTGCAGGAGCACTTGCATATTTACATGCAGATGCCCATATGCCAATCTTTCACCGAGATATTAAATCCACCAACATTCTCCTGGATGAGAAATACAAGGCTAAGGTTGCTGATTTCGGTCTTTCTAGGCCGATACCGGTAGACGAAACCCATCTAACCACAGTAGTGCAAGGAACCTTCGGTTACTTAGATCCAGAATACTTACATTCAAGCCAATTTACAGATAAGAGCGATGTTTATAGTTTCGGCATAGTTCTTGTGGAGCTCTTAACAGGAGAGAAGGCAATTTCTATAGTCAGAAACCAAGAGGAGAAGAGTTTAGCATTGTATCTTGTGAAATCAATGAAAGAAAATCGTTTGTTCGAGATATTAGATTCTAGAGTTCTGGATGAACGTGACGAAGATGACATTTTGGTTGTGGCTAAACTCGCCAGAAGATGCTTGAAATTGAATGGAAAGAAACGGCCAACCATGAAGGAGGTATCACATAGCTTAGGTGGGTTGCACGAGAAACTTTCAAGAGTTTCCTTGCACCCAAGGGATAGCCTTGAATGAGAGGTGCTGCTACTAGCTAGCCTTATATTTGTAATGCGTCTGTTTTCATTGATTGGTCTGTCTAGCATTGTAGTATGCGAATTTACTAATAAAACGTGGTAAATTTTGGGTAATACACTTAAAAACATCCTTGGATTTTCTGGCTGCCCTTACCAATATCGTGTTGCTTCGAGTAATTTTGAGTAAATTGGTCCTTTGCATATCTTGGCCACAAACAACTGGGTGGAAACGAGATATGCAGACAGACCCTAGGAAACGTGTCCTGTTATACTTCCACTTGCTTGTGGTGGTGGTGACTGTTTATAATTGAGATATTGTTAGAAGATAATCCTACTGTATACAGAGATATCACATTAGAATTCTTTTTCCTTCCTCTCTCAGAAATGTATATAGACAAGAAACTCTTATTTTCTGGCTATCCCGTGGACAGTGACTGAGCCAGGACTTTTCAAAAAAAATTCCTTACATTCACAGTTCTATTTTTTTTATTTTTTAATTGATCGTGGGTTATAAGCCAAGATTGTCATTATTATACTATAAAAAATCCAACAAAAGTAAATGTTAACAAAACCCAATTTATTATCAACTCCCTAAAATACCTTCCTTATAAACTAAACCCAATTATAAGCCCAAACCAATACACGGCCTGGACATTAAATCCGTCATTCAATTTTAACCGTTACCCCCTTCACCCAGTTCAACAACTTCCTATTCTCCCATTGTTTTCGGTTTTATCTCACTTTTTCTTTCGGTTTCAATCTTTGGGAAACTGTTGTCGATCATATATCTTCATCTTCATCATCAGTAGCTTCAGTGAATCGTGATAATCATCTCGGTTCATCTCATTTCTTTCATTAATTTTTGGTTTCAATCATTTGGAAACTGTTGTCGATAAATATCATCTTCATCTACATCATCAATAGCTTCAGTGAGTCCTGATCATCATCATCAGTAACAATTTCAACATAAAATCAAAACAAAATCAAAATGGTAAAAAAACAAGACAAAAAGAAAGATGGAAGGATCGAGAAAAAAATTAATAAAACAGTGAAGAAACAAGACTCTACAAAAGGTAAAATCAAAGTTTCATTGTTCTCAGTGATTATTTATGTTTCAAAATAAAAATGCATCAACGATTTTTGGTTTCGCAGTATTGGTTTCATCATCTGTTAGGTTTAGGTTTCATTTATTTCGAAATCATTGGTTTCATACTTACGTTGAAAAGAAAGAAAGATTCAATTCCATTTGTTTCGTACTTCAGTTTTGGTTTCGTCATTTTCACTGTTGGTGCTTGAAACCAACTTTGTTGTTGTTTTTCACTTAAATGTTTATTTTAATGAAACCAAAAAAGGTTTCATCATTTTCACTGTTGGTGCTTGAAACCAACTATGTTGGTGTTTTTCACTTAGATGTCTATTTTAATGAAACCGAAATTGGTTTCATAATTTTCACTGTTGGTGCTTGAAAACCAACTTTGTTGGTGTTTTTCACTTAATGTTTGTATTAATGAAACCTAAATTGGTTTCATCATTTCCCAAGTTTGATTACTAATTTGAATGTTGTGTATTCTTTTTTTCAGTATTGGTTTACCGAGATGACAAACATCACCTTAAGAAAGGCTGGTACCGAGATGTACGCAAGGTTCGCTACATGGGACCTAGATGGAATATGTAAGGCAGTGATGAACAATTTGGATGATCTTAGCAATAAACCAGAAATTTTCTCAAAGGTAAAAATAACCATCATTTTTTTTGCTTCAGTACAATTCCAAATGAAAAAAAATGATGGAACCAAAAAAGGTTTCATTATTTTCTTTGGTTCAGTACAATTCCAGATGAAAAAAAATGATGGAACCAAAAAAGGTTTCATCATTTTTTTTGATTCAGTACAATTCCAGAAAAAAAATGATGGAACCAAAAAAGGTTTCATCATTTTTTTTGATTCAGTACAATTCCAGAAAAAAAAATGATGGAACCAAAAAAGGTTTCATCATTTTTTTTGGTTCAGTACAATTCCAGATGAAAAAAAATGATGGAACCAAAAAAGGTTCCATCATTTTTTTTGATTCAGTACAATTCCAGAAGAAAAAAAATGATGGAACCAAAAAAGGTTCCATCATTTTTTTTGCTTCAATAAAAAAGTTTCATTCTTTATTTAATTACACCTTATTCCAAATGAAATAAAAAGAAGTTCCATCATGTTCCTTGTGTTCTGCAGATGAATGTGGGTCACCGTAAAGGATCATTCTTCTATCCATATACTGAACAAGAAGAACGCTTGGTACAGTGCATAGAGGAAGAAGATATTCCTGTTGAAGAGTATATTGATCTTGAACTCCAGGTTGGTGTTGGAAATGAAGAGAATGTTGGTTCTGCAAGTGAAGAGATTGTTGGTGTTGTAAATGAAGAGAATGTTGGTGTTGAAAGTCAAGAATCAAGCTACTAATTAATTTCTTCGTCACATGTGGTTTGTTTACAACTCCACCACAACAAGTGTGCTTCTTATTTAACTCCTTGATAATAAAAGGACTACCTACAACACCATCAATAGAAACAACATATATATGCCATTCACATTTCTCTTCTTCCTTCTTAGCACAACATGCACTAATCCTCAACTTCTCATTCCTTGTCATCTTGAATGAATACCCAGATGCTGCATGATATTTCAACAAATTAGAACGAACTTGTTGAACACCTCCCGTAAACACCTAATTGACACCCTGAAAAATGCCTAACCAAATTGCAGACTTCAAAGGTTCTTTAACTTTATTACTGACATCATAATCAACTACATTTGTAAGTCCTACATGATCAATAGGTATAATTCCTAAACTTCGTGGCTTCTCAAAAGATACAATTCCTGAACTTCGTCGTTGTTCAAAAGGTATAACTACTGAAGTTCCTGAATTAGAACTGCAACACTCATCTCTATCCCTTATGTGTAACTCAAGAGATGGAAGCTTATTAAAACCAGTAAATACAGCAACCAATTGGAGATCAAAATCACAATTGATAACCTTTTGTTGATCACCAACTATATGGAATTTTTTTTATAGAAAGAACAGAGAATTGACACCACCTTGGACATATACTACCCTTCAAATCAAAAAGAGATGCTTGTAGACCATTACGAAAAGATAACGTATCCTCTTTGTGAGATATAACCACAAGAACAGATTCCATAATCTACAAGAAAAAGTTTAAAACCAAAAAAGGTTTCAGTAGTAAGAATATCAACAACAACAACAACATATTTTTGAATAACAACATAAACAACAAGAACAGATTTGTTAATCTACAGGATAAAAATATGAAACCAAAAAAGGTTTCAGTAGTAAGAATATCAACAACAACAACAACATATTTTTGAATAACAACATAAACAACAACAACAGATTCCATAATCTACAAGAAAAAGTATAAAACCAAAAAAGGTTTCAGTAGTAAGAATATCAACAACAACAAAAACATATTTTTGAATAACAACATCAACAACAACAACAGATTTTTTAATCTACAAGGTAAAAGTATGAAACTAGAAAAGGTTTCAGTAGTAGAATATCAACAACAACAACAACATATTTTTGAATAAGAACATAAACAACAAGAACATATTTGTTAATCTACAAGACAAAAGTATGAAACCAAAAAAGGTTTCAGTAGACAACATCATAAGAAAATTCAATAGACTTGAATAAGAAAATCAACAAAAACAAATCATAAAAACAAATAGATCGGAGTTTCATAATCAACATAAACTCTAAAATTAAAATTGAATTTTGGTATCAGATGAATGAGAACAACAAAGAACTAAACTCGTATTCAACAACTAAAACAAATGCTTCAGCAGAATAAGAATATGATCAATTTACAAATATAAACTCGAAAATTAAAACACAAACAAAATCATAAAGATCAAAATTACCTGATTGTTGATTCAACTTCTAGTAACTAGTGTTCTGTTCTTCGATTAAAATGAGATCTGATGAGTTTTTGTCTTCTGATGTTCGATTAAACTGAAACAAAAAGGATATTCTTCGATTAAACTATAACAAAAACAAAATATGAAGCTGAGTTTATGTCTTCTGTACTTCGATAAAACTGAAACAAAAACGAAGAGAACTAGGTTTTAGTGTTCTGTTCCTCAAATTAAACGAAGAGAGCTGCGTTTTTGGAGAAGATTGAGAAGAAGAGAAGATTTGGTTTTAGTGATTGAGAAGAAGAGAAGAAGAGAAAATGCCTGAAACACGAATCGAAAAAAATTCAGAAAATTTTCTTCGAAAAACAGACGAAGAGCAGAAGATGTTTTAGAAGAGAAGAAGAGAATATGGGAGGAAATTTTGTTTCCTTTTAAAACGGTTATTATATATATGGAAGGATACTTTTGGAAATTAAAAAAAAAACTAAAAACTAAAAATTAACACTTATTAAAAGAAATGGGGTTTTCGAATTTATTGTTTTCCAAATAATTTTTAACAATAAATATGGAAGGAGTTTTTGTATAGTAGATAAGCTCACCTTGGTTATTTGTCACTAGTTTTGTTTAACCCATATCTAAATCAAACTTTTTACCTATAGATGCAACTTGCAAGGGATGGATCCCGGATTTTTTTTCAAAGAGGGCTAAACCAAAAAAATAAAATAAACCAAAGCTATTTATCAAAATATTACACTATGTTATCTTAAATTTTGAAAATCATCAATAATTGAATCTATGCTAAACTTTGTAGCAATTTTTTTTCAATACTCACAACCAAAGAATTTCCAAGTAATTCATCATTTATTTTGCTGTGAAGTCTAGTTTTGATAATTTTTCATCGTCGAAAACATTCGCAGTGTTAGTTGCAGTAGAAACTGGTAAAGTAAGCACAAGTTCAATCACTTGTGATTGACTTTCCATTTTTCACAAACTATTCATACAAACTAAATATATTTTTCAATTTTTTGAATAAAAACAAAACACCCATCATTACCTAAAGTTCAAGATAAATTTACATACCTCTATGCCACATCAAAGGGTTAAATTGACCAAATCTTGAATCAACTCAAAATTCAACAATGAGCTGGATAATTACAATAAAATCTCACTTTGTAACTGATATATAAATTTAAAAAACCTTGATCTCTAAATATATCAAAAATATTAGATTTATGAATGGAATAATAAGTATGCTTTTTTTCATTTTTTCTAAAGAGAAAACTAGTGGACATCTTTCTTTACTGGGTAATTGCGAAGAAAATATCTTAAATGGTAATGGATGGATTTCATCGATAATTGAAAGGACGATAATAGATGAGAAACTTCAACAACGTTGGCTGATAGAACCATATTGTCTATAAGCTTTAATACAGTATTAGAAAAGTCCCATCTTTTCCAACCATAAACGAAAGAGAATAAGAGAGGTCAGCCGCCTATAAGATTCACTACTCATATATCATGTACTACTTTTCAATACAGATAACAGTTTGCCTGATTGATACCTTAATATCTGTGCAAAAATCATAACTAAAATAAGACGGAGGGAATACAGGGATATCATACTATCAGATATTGAATTAAGCATTGAGAACCAGCTGTAAAGAGTGAAATAAAAACATAAACCCAATACCAAATAGTACTGTAAAAGAGATATTTATAGGAGAGACAATCATCGATCGGTCGAATCACAAAAACTTCAACAACGTGGGCTGCTAGAATCATATTATCTGTCAAAGCTTTATCGACTAGTGGCGGCTGCTAGATTCACTACTCGTACAAGGACAGTGTTGCAAACGTAAAAGTTATACAAGTAACAAAGAGAAATAAGTATACAAAAAAATAAAAAATCAATATTTTTATTTATAGTCATTGCATAAATAATTGTAAAAGATTTCGAATATATAAATTTTATTAAAATCGAATATAATTTGAAAGATATAACTTTTTTAAATTTTTATCTCGATTATTATAAAAATAATACTTTTTATAAATATAAAAAGAAAATCCAACGATTGATTTAAAAAAAATCAAATGGATATTATCAATAATCTTGAAATAGAGGTGTTGCCAGCCTTATATTTGTATTGTGTCTGCTTTCATTGATCGGTCTGTCTAGCATTGCAGTAGTATGTTAGTTTTACTATTTATACCGTGCCTATTCATATTGGTGGTGCCCAAGTCTCACTTGGGATGACTTTGGGATTTTGGGCGTGACAAGGGATTCTCTATTTCCTTTTGCATCACACTTACAAGGAATCATTTTTAAAGTTCTTAATAACCTATTTGAATGTTATTTTAGAAGTTATTTTTAACTTTTAAAAATAAAAAAATTAAAAATTAGTTTAGGTAGGTATATAATTTTTGAATAATTTTTAAAAATAAAAAATTAACTTTTTATAAAGTAAAAATATTTTACTTCTGACTTTTATTTTTGATATCCAAACAGACCGTAAATGAATACATAAGTTATTTGCTTTTTACTTTAAGTCGGAATCTGATTATAATTTCATGGGTAGAGATGTCAGACAGGTGTCGAAAACAGAAAAAAGAAACAAAGCACTAGTACAACATAACACAGGAAAAGAATGCTTAAAAAAAAGGCAAAAAAATAAAAGATTTAGTGGACAAAAAAAATCCCAATGTTTATGAAAATTCTTATTACTAAAATAAAGGCCGAGATAAATTGAGTACTGGATCACATTTCACATTTTTTCTTATTAAGAATCACTCAGTACATCAGACAAACTATTTATTAGGTTCTCAATAATTTGTACATACGTTACCACAATGGGTATTAACACAATCTTCCATTTCGTCTCCAGGAGCATCTTGAGGAGTGCTTAAGTTAATACAGTTTGAGGCAACACAACCAAGCTTGCAGTAGTAATTGTGAGAGGAGATCTTGTTTGAAGGAGTCGCTAAAGAAGAATTACATTTTCTTCCCATACAGGTAAATGGACATGTATGATTGAGATTTAAGATGCAGTTGTTTATCAAGATAAAGTTCAGCAAGATTGATAAGAACAAATTACTTTTCATTAATCAAAATCAGAGAAAATGTACAAGATGTTAAAAGAAAACTGTTGCAGTACAGCACAGTGTACATAGCCTTTTATATGGCTTTTCTAACAGCTATTCTAACGTACACATTTTTGCATTCAATGCATCTAAAGCTGGATATGCTAACATGAACTAGATGACAGTTAGTCTAAGCTAACATGCACCTAACAGAACGAGAATTGAGCAATTCTGTTGGTGGTGTAACTCAAGTGTAAGAGTTATCTGTTTGATTTCCATTACCCCCCTTCAAACTAAACTGTCCAGGTTTTGGTTGGACTTTTAGTTTGGCACAGAGTCTAGTAAACTTTGGACCTGAGAAACCTTTTGTTAAGATATCTGCTATTTGATCTTCTGTTGAGACATAAGAGATCTTCAATTTTTGATTTTGAATTAGTTCTCTCACAAAGTTATAATCCACTGCCAAATGCTTCATCCTGGTATGAAGTACTGGGTTGCTGGAGAATGATATGGCACTTATATTGTCACATAATATGTGGGAAACTGTAGATATTTGTATGTGCATTTCCCTTAGCAATTTTTCTATCCATAAGATTTCTGCTGCTGTATTTGCCACACTTCTATATTCAGCCTCTGTTGATGATCTGGAGACTGTGGTTTGCCTTTTACTTGACCAAGAAATTGGATTGTTTCCAATACAAATAAGATATCCACCTGTGCTTCTCCTTGTAGTTGTGTCTCCTGCCCAATCTGCATCACTGTGTCCTGTTATTTTCAAGTCTCCTTTTGTCTAGAGTAAACCATGTTCAACAGTTGCTTTTAGATATCTGAGTATTCTCTTTGCTGCTATGTAGTCATCATCTGTTGGATTTTGCATTGTCTGGCACACTTTATTAACAGCATAAGTAATATCTGGTCTAGTCCATGTGAGGTATTGCAAAGCACCCGCAAGTGATCTATATACTGTTGGATCTGTCATGAGAACACCTTTGTGGTGCACTGTGTGTGATGAAGCAGGAGGAACTGGAGACAAACATGGTTTAGCACCAGACATTCCATGCTTGTTTAATAAATCCAAGATATATTTTGTTTGAGATAGGAAGAGACATGCTGCACTTCTCTTGATTTCTAGTCCTAAGAAATAGTGTAATGCCCCTAGATTCTTGACAGGAAAATGTTGTAGTAATTGAATTACAAAGTCATTGCAATATTGGAATTACATGTAATTAGTATATCATCAACATAGACCAAGATATATGTTCTTCTTGAACCTTTTGTTTGAATGAATAGAGAAGTATCAGCTGTAGACATGATGAAATCATAAGATAGAAGTACTTGTTGTAATTTTCCATACCATGCTCTTGATGCTTGTTTCAAGCCATAGAGAGACTTGTGAAGTTTACAGACATGTGTAGGAATATCTTTGTTGACAAAACCAGGTGGTTGAATCATATAGATGTCTTCTACAATGTCCCCATGTAGAAATGCATTGCTAACATCCAGTTGAGCAATATTCCAATCATATTGGACTGCAAGAGATAATAGCACCTTTATTGTGGTTGATTTTGCTACTGGGCTAAAAGTCTCATTGTAATCCAATCCTTCTTGTTGATTGTATCCTTTTGCCACTAATCTGGCCTTGAATCTGTCTATTGTTCCATATGATTTGTATTTGATTCTAAATACCCATTTGCATCCTATTAGATTCATTGTAGATGTGCAGGGAACTGTGGACCAAGTGTGAGCACTTTGTAAAGCATTATACTCCTCTACCATAGCCTGTCTCCACATTGGATCTTTATTGGCTTGACTGAAGCAAGTAGGAACTAGTGTAGATGACATTGTGAGTAATGCTTTAGGTAATTGATATTTGGTTGAATATACCTTTGGTTTCTTAATTCCAGACTTTCCTCTAGTTTGCATATGATGATTGTTGATGGTGACAAGAAAATCATTTCTGTCAGAGTGTGAAGAAATGTGTTGTTGCACTGTTGGTTGTTGAAGTGATGTATGGGGAGCAAATGCCAGTTGTTTCTTTAGTGGAAAAATTGTTTCTAGGAAAGTGACATGTCTTGATGTGTATATTCTTCCTGTTGTTGGATCAAGACATTGATAGCCTTTTTGATATTGACAATATCCTATGAATATGCACTGTTTGCTTTTAGGAGACAATTTTGAGCTAGTGTAAGGCTTGAGCCAAGGAAAGCACAGAGAACCAAAAACTCTCAAGATGGTATAATCTGGAGCTTTGTTGAACAACAATTCATAAGGTGAAATATTCTGTAAACACTTTTTGGGTAGTCTATTGATTGTGAAATTTGCTGTTGCAAAGGCATTAAACCAATACATGTCATGTAATCCAGATTGCAGTAGAAATGTTCTTCCTATTTCAACAATATGCCTGTGTTTAGCTTCTGCAACCCCATTTTTCTCAGGAGTGTGTGGACATGACAACTCATGTTGAATTCCATTTTGAAGAAGAAAGAGCTTGAGTTGTTGATGTAGAAATTCTCCACCTCCATCTGTCCTTATTGTTTGTATTTTGCAGCATAACTTGTTTTCTATATAACTTTTGAAACCATATAAGATTGTCTTGAATTCTGACTTATCAAATAAAGGATATAGCCATGTGAATTTTGTATAGTCATCCACAATGACCACATATTACCTGTATCCAATTACAGAAATCACTGGACTTGGACCCCAAAGATCCATGTGAAGAAGTTCTAGAGGAGATGTGCTGATAGTATTTGATTTTTGAAATGGTAGTTTATGAGATCTACCCAGATGACATGCTATACAAGTATTCTGATAGTTGGTAATGTTTGGAATGGAGAGTTTTGGTGATAGAATTTTTAATGTTTTGTAAGATGGATGTGCAAGTCTGTGATGCCACACTTCTGATGATATAGGTGAACTGACAGCTACATTAGCTTTTATTTGGTATTGATTTAGAAATTGAATGGGATATAAGCCATTTGTGTTAGGGCCTTTGAATAGTGTCTTCCCATTGTGCAGATCCTTAACATAGAAACCAGTAGGAGTGAATGTTAGAGAGCAAGCATTGTCACTTGTGAACTTGTGTACAGACAGCAAATTTTGTGTAGCATCTGGCACAACTAGTACATTCTGTAATTTAAAATTATGATCATTTCTTGTTTTAAAAGATGATCCATAATGAGAAATGAACATACCTTCACCATTTGCAGTTTGGACTCTTTCATTGCCAGTATAAATTGTTGATTGTTGTATTTCATTTTTATTTGGTGTTATATGATTTGTTGCTCCTGTGTCTGCAAACCATGGTTGATTAGCCTGAAATCTTGAACTTGCCAGATGAGCAGTAGAATTATATGCATTATAGTAGTCAGTGTTGAGTCTGTTTCTACATGTAATTGCAGTATGTCCTTCTTTTCCACGTATCTGACAGATTACAGCTGGTTGAGATGTATTGTTATGTTCATTGAACTGTCTTGAAGCATACCTGGATCCTCTTCCATTATTGAATCCTCTTCTTGAATTATTGATAAATCCTGATCTTTGCCAATTCTGTTGGGAGTTAAAAATGCCTCTACCATACTGTTTTTGTTGAAGATTGTTGAATCTTGCATTGTTGTTTCTGTAATGCTGATTTTGTTGATAAGATGGTGCAAGAAAGGCTTGAGTTGAATTAGTTGTCAGTTGATCAGATTGTCTCTGGCTTATAAATATTTCTTCACTTAGCAAATTATTGTGTAACTCAATACTAGACACTGGTGGTTGTCTGTGCCTCATTGATGTGGCAAATGGGATGTAATCAGGATGAAGAGCAGATAGAGTTACCACCACTATTTCTTTGTCAGATACATGTTCTCCTGCTGCAACTAGTTGATTTGTTATAGTTTTGATTT
Source organism: Papaver californicum (assembly GCA_023531435.1). Classification (NCBI taxonomy): domain Eukaryota; kingdom Viridiplantae; phylum Streptophyta; class Magnoliopsida; order Ranunculales; family Papaveraceae; genus Papaver; species Papaver californicum. The sequence continues at coordinate 54,057 of JAJJMC010009040.1, forward strand.
CATCAACTAATGTTGAAATTGTTTTATTTCCTTGTTTAATAGAAAGAAGCTTTGTTCTTAATTGTATAGAATGTGTTGAAGAAGACCTGGCAAATCTCTCTTCAATGTTTGTCCAGAGATTGTGTGATGTTGCTGCTGCAGCAAAATGCATTATGACTTCATCTGAGATTGTGCTATTTATCCAAAGAATTATTGTTGAATCTTCATCTACCCAATCAACATATAATGGATTTTCTAATCCATTGTTTTGATTTCTTTGATTGGTAAATCTCTCAGGACAAGGAAAAGTTCCATCCAGATAATGTGATATCTTGAACTTTCTGATGACTGGAAGCATCAAATGTTTCCAGGTAACATAATTGTCTTCTTTTAGTTTTAGAGAGACAAAATTTGTGAGAAGATTAAGAGGAATTCTTGCTATTGAAGTTGCAGTTGGATTCTCCATTGTTGATGGAAACTCACAGATCATAAGAAGCAAAAAAGAAATGAAAGAAAAGATAAAGATTGATATTGCTAGCTGTGATTTAGACCTCAACTGGCTCTGATACCATGATTGAGATTTAAGATGCAGTTGTTTATCAAGATAAAGTTCAGCAAGATTGATAAGAACAAATTACTTTTCATTAATCAAAATCAGAGAAAATGTACAAGATGTTAAAAGAAAACTGTTGCAGTACAGCACAGTGTACATAGCCTTTTATATGGCTTTTCTAACAGCTATTCTAACGTACATATTTTTGCATTCAATGCATCTACAGCTGGATATGCTAACATGAACTAGATGACAGTTAGTCTAAGCTAACATGCACCTAACAGAACGAGAATTGAGCAATTCTGTTGGTGGTGTAACTCAAGTGTAAGAGTTATCTGTTTGATTTCCATTAATGTAAACATTCCAATAAATCCACGACGATTAACACATTCATCGAAACAATGTACGTAACATGGACTGTAGCATGACCTCTTCTCTACGAACATCCCCAACATTATTACTATCACAACCAAAGTAATCATCTTTACATTTTTTCCTTCCATTGTTTCTAAACTCTAAATTCAAATTGGCTCTTATTTTTCTTTGGTTTTTCTTGAAATTTTTGATGGAAGGAGTTTTCGTTTGAGGAGAAATTCATAGTGTCTGAAGTCTGAACTGCCTGGAAATCCTATGACGACACACTCTGGCTTGACAATATCTATACAGCTAGGGGTGGGTTCGGGACACTTCGGTTCGGTATTTAGTGTATCCTACTCCCTCCCTACTTTTAATATTTCGGTTCGGTACGGTTCGGGAAACGCTATTAAAAAGGTAGAACCTTATCGGTTCGGGATAAATTCGGTAAGAGTCAATTCGGTTCGGTATCGGTTTTGAACGAAAAAAAAAACTACCATCTTAATGTTGAATAAACAAACATTTTAAGTCAAAAAAACATGAAAAAACTTGACAAAAAGCTTAGACCAAAACTTAGGCAAACATAGTAAAATCAGAGTAGATTAGTTACTACTTGAAGTAGTCTACTTCTAACAAAAAACTAAGACCAAAACTTGAGACTTTCACCACCAAAGGTCCAAAACACCAGCATTTAGCCATTCACACTGGCCACTGCAGAACATTGTTGAGTATTTTTCTATTTGACTGTCAACGTCCATCATTTGCAAGATTGTAGCTCCATCATTTGCTGTAAGCCTGTAACAGTAAAAGAAAAACAGTTCAATCAGATCTCAGATTCTCAACACCAAAAGCTAACTGCTCAGGCAATACAAAAACTCATGACTGTTTTTGCTTAAAGTTCTACCATTTCCAGCTGCAACAAAACCCACAGAAAGAATCAAAGAAACGAAAAATCTCCAACAGACTCGTCCACATAATGTAACTTACGCACAAAAATCAGACAGAACCAGGAATGAAAAAAACAGACTCGTCCACATAATGTAACTTACGCACAAAGAAATGAAAATGATGTGTATTATAGAGAAATGCAACAGAACCAGGCAGTACACATGCCTGATTCAAGCAGTACACAGGTGCAATCATAAACATACCTTGTCTGTATGCCTTGTAAACACAGCAATTAACTGTTTTAACTCAATCAGACTCCAAGATTATTACCATCTGCATCTGTGCAAGGCTACTCTCAGTAAAATGAGGCAACTGCTTAACAAGGAATGCATACACATGCCTAACATCTGATCTAACACAGTACAAAGACAATGGCATAACACACTACACAGGCATAACACACTACACAGGCATAACACA
>JAJJMC010009040.1:56320-69574 GCA_023531435.1 Papaver californicum
AACACACTACACAGGCATAACACACTACACAGGCATAACACACTACAAAGTACACAGGCATAACACACTACACACCTAACAGCTAACACAGAACATAATACAAAAGATGACAGTAAAATTAACAACTGACCTATTTAGCACATATCTTCGGAGGCAACATCGCATTCTTTGTTGATTATTGGATTAACACATCTGTACAAAAAATAACATATAGTTAAAGATAATATCTAGCATATGTTTAGCAAAAATAGTTCATAACTTTTAAGATATTAGAGAGCAATCAACAAATAATTACCATTTTCTACTTCTTCACAGAATTCTATTTCGGCGATGGTGGGCTCATGATGAAGTGCAACATGAGTACTACAAAGCCAATTTTATGTGCATATCAAAGCCTCCACCATTTTGGGACTCAAGGAACTACGATAAGAATCAATAACACGTCCACTAGTGCTAAAAGAAGATTCTGAAGCAATAGTTGACACCGGAATTGCAAGAACATCTCTTGCAACAAGCGCCAAAGTTGGATATTTTTGTTCATTCACTCTCCACCAATTTAGTACATCAAAATTTGAAATCTCATCATCCTCAATGGGGTCACAAAGATATTTTTCAACATCAGTTGCTATAACAACTTCAGCCTTTTTTACTTTCCTTCTTGCCAACTTTTCCTCTAATCTTTTGTCAAACTCTGTCATATTTAAAGATCTTTCACCAGACGTCTGAGAACTACAAACACTACCAACACTGTGACTTTGTTGATGTTCTTGAGTATGCAATGGGAAATCTTCTAAATACTTTATATATAGTTCATTTAAGAAACATTTCACCCTTTGCAATGATATGTCAACTTCATCAGCAAACTCCCCGTAAATCAGCTCAAAATAATCACCAAGCCCTTCTAGTTTCTGTCGTGGATCTAGAACCATACCTAAAAATAAATACTCATTCATTTCTCTCATGTTGCTCCAATACTTATCATACTTGTTCTGCATGGGCCTCGAAATTAAAGACAAAGCACTGTTTGCCGATTCACTTAAAATGCCATGGATTCTAATCATGTCACTAAATATATTTTGTATTGTCGGAGTATTTGAACAACATACCTTTAATGTGACTTCATAAAAAGGTCTTAAGAACTGAGCAAACAGTTGCGCTTTATCCCAATCATCATCATTTGGCGTCCCTTCCCTTGGCTTGTCATTCTTATCCCCATAAAAGTAAGCATTGTAATGACCATCATCTTCTGCCAATTTATCAAAAGCCTTCCGTAATTTCATTGCAGCTTCCAACATCAAAAAAGTAGAATTCCATCTTGTAGGGACATCCATAATTATAGAACCTCTACTCTCGACATTAGTTTTTTTAACACATTCCTTAAACATATCTGACCTTTGAGGAGAAGATCTTACATATCTAACTGCATTACGAATACTTTGAATAGACTTATTAAGCTCAACCAATCCATCATTAACAATTAGATTCAAGATGTGAGAAACACACCGCATATGTAAATTCTTACCTCCATGAAGAAGTGCATTAGGTTTCCATGAAGACATTCTTTTGATCAAATCCCTTAATCCAGAGTCGTTCGCAGAAGCATTGTCAACTGTGACTGTCAAAACCTTCTCTATACTCCAATCAACCAAACACTCCTCCAAAAGCTTAGCTATGGATTCCCCCTTATGATTTGGAATCACACAAAACGCTAATATCCTCTTATGAAGCACCCATTCTTCATCAATAAAATGGGCAGTAACCACCATATAATTAACATTCTGAACAGATGTCCAAGTGTCAGTGGTTAGACATACTCTACGCCCATTCAACTCGTTCCTTAATTTAATCTTTTCTAGTAAGAACAAGTTCATCACATCTTTAGCAACGGTTTTACGAGAAGGGACTTTCCAATAGGCGCAAGCTCTCTCACAAAAAGCACGAAAACCTTCTCTTTCCACAAAACTGAATGGCAATTCATCTAAAATAATCATTCGAATACACGCCTTAGTGATTTCCACTTGTGTACTCCCCACTGCTAGCACATCATTTCCTTTGCCAAAAATCAACACCTTCTGTTTTAGACTCCGAGCCTTTATATTAGGAGGATAACTTCGGCATTTTTCCATATGGTCATGTAACGCCTTTGTACCATTGTTTTTCGGGTGACAAAACAATTTCTTCTCCTTGCAATGATTGCATAACGCTTTAAGTTGATGATCCTCATAAAACCTGGTATAATGCTCCCAAATAGGTGCATTTTCTTTTTGTTTCAGCAATTCCAAATGTTGTTGTTCTTGATTGAGAAGCATTTCCTCTTTTTCATCATCTTGAACAGTATTTGTGCTTGTAGTTTCACTATGGTCACTTTGCACCTGTATTTCAAAAAAATAATTAATATTGGCAATACATATACAAATACAGTTTATTAAGTACTAAGAAAAAAGATTTGGGACTCTTTACACTGCCAACCTGTGGTGCCTGTGGTGTTAATGAGTTAGTTTTGGGACTCTTTAAACTGTTTGTGTTTGAAGATTTCCCTTTTGAAGAAGGGTTCAATGGGGCAGGCCTCTTCATGTTGATTAATATTCAGTAAGCACTAAGGCTACAGAGTACAGACACATGCTACAGAGTCTACAGACCTGTACAAAACTGTATGTAATCACTAAGGCTTCAGAGACCTGTGCAAGTAAAGCACCAAGGCTAGTAGGCTACACTACAGACATAAACAGAAGAGATAATGGAGACACAGGCTACAGAAGACCTGTACCAAAAGATAGTAAGATACAGGCTACAGCACACAGCAGTCAGCAGCAATAATAATAGATTGATTTCAGTATTAACTATTGTCTATTGATTTGATTGATTGATGCCTTGATCTTAGATTAATAGATTGAATTCTTAGTAAAGACTAAAGAAGGGAATGAGGCAGCACCGCAGCAGCAAGCAATAATATTTGTAAACAGTAAAAGTGATTAAAAACCTTAAAAATTTAGGTTAAAAACTTAACATACCATTCACCAGCAGAAAGATCCCGACTTAACAGGGATGAATCGGAAGATCTCAAGATTTTAGGAAATCCAGAATCTAAATTAAGTAAATTTTTGGAAATTTGGTAGGAATACGGGAATGGGTTCCTGATTTGAGAATTTGGAAATTGGAAGGAGTACGGGAATCAAGGAATGGGTTCCTGAAAGTTTCTGATTTGGGAATTTGAAAGTTCCTGTTTCTGATTTTGGAATTTGAGTTTGAGAGTTTCTGTTTCTGAGTAGTGAGTATGAGACAAGAGTTGAAATCACATCAAAGGAAGTCACATTAAAGGTAAGAGACATGAATTTGAAAGTTCCTGTTTCTGATTTTGGAATTTGAGAGTTTCTGCTTCTGTTTCTATCTTGTTTGCACATCAAAGAAGAACTGTAACTGAATGTCTGGTTCACATTTTCACTGAAGTCTGAAGACCGAGGAATCAAGTAATGGTTTTCGGTTCGGTTCGGTTGGTTCGGGAATGGATGAACCAAGACCGAACCCGAACCCTATTTAAATTCGGTTCGGTTCAGAATATCAGGTTTAACTTCGGTTTAATTTCGGTTCGATTACTTTCGGTTTCGGTTTAGGGGTTTTTCTCGGTTCAGTTCGGTTTTCGATTAATCCAACCCAGCCCTATATACAGCTGTCTAAAATCATATTACTAAAGGAATTCACAAAGAATATTACCTTTTGAGAGCCATAAGAATGAAAATGAATCTTTTGCAATAAAAAGTGTCGTCATAATGCATATGGATGGCTTCACCAAACGATTGCTGCATAAGGCAACATTTGCCAAATCTTATTCTGGCAACATTTTCATGCCAGAAGATGGTATCTATGTCCGTACGACGAGCAGTGGAAATAACAAATATTTATATGTAGAGAACACTGAGTTTTGTCTCTAGAGCTGCAGAGTGAGAGTGGATAACACTACTACTGCTTCAATCATGGTAAGAGGTGGAGTGAGATTACCATCTAGCGTGCTAAACAAATCATGTGTTCTCGGAATCGATTTTTTCCTTCTAAGCTTAATTATTTCCTTTCTAAAAATTTATTCTAATTATAAGACCATTTTTTTCTGTAGTCGTGGCTGGTGTAGAGAGGTTTGTGTTCAAAGGGGTCGCGTCGAATCTTGTAACCTATCTGACAGAGGTGTTGAAGATATGAGCAATTCAACAGCGGCAAAAACAGTCAACACTTGGGCTGGAATTTCATTCTTGTTATCAATGTTAGAGCATTTCTTGCAGACTCCTATTTGGATAGATATTTTGCCATTTTTGCATCTTCTATTATTTATGTTGCTGTAAGTATTTAACTTCCGAATCCAACACTTCATATTTACTAAAGTATTAATTTTGGGAAATCAAGCTAATTAATTGTACATTATTTTGTTGGTTTTATTGTATAAATATAGAGATTGGCGGCATTGACATTAACAGCACTAGTGTGGGAATGGATAGCTAAGAGCTTCTACAGTCATGAATCGAATAAAGAGTAAAACCAAAGACTAAATACTAAAAAAAATTTGTTATACTTCGCTTGAAACGTAATAGTTGAAGACTAAATTTTGATCAGGCGGAAGACTAAGTTAACGTTTGGCATTGGGCATACACATAAGGATCCGTCTGTTGGATTGGTGTTGTATGAGTGTATGCTAGTGAAAACGCTTGGTTGGGGAAAACGCTGGATGAACGCTCGGTGGCAGACGCAGCCCAGAACAACGTTTGATGGTAGACGCACGCGTAACAGCACGCTCAAATGACAGGCGTGGGTGTAGACAAACGCTTGTTGGGGCGTACGGTTATGCATTCGCCTGAGTGCGTGTCTCGTGCAGTTGATTCGTGTGGATTCGTTGGATGGGCGTTATCTTAGCCATAAGCCCATTTTATGAAACGGTTGACTACACTAATGCTTGAATGAGAGATGCTCATCTACCCTTATGTGTGTGAGAAAAAGCGGTTTTCTAGGATTACACTTGTTATATCATCAGGCGGAGGATTCCATGGGTTCAGTTGTTCTCTTCTCATCTCCTCTACCAGACGCCTACCACTTCAACTGAACCCTCCTCTCCTCTTCTCAACATCTTTTTCGATTGAATAACTCTAGCAAAACCCTATCAGCAAAGAAACAAAGCTTATCAAAGTTAGGTTTATCTCAAGACAATGTATGAAACTCAAACTATTTATATGAATTTTAATGGATTTCATAGGTTTAAATTATGAATTATTGTAATGTTTTGTTAATTAAATTTGTATATATATGTTTAAAGATTAAACATATGATTATGAAATAGATATTAGGTTTTATAAATTGTAATTTTGCAATTGAATATAATTCTATGGTTTTAGAAGTTGTAAATTGAGTTTAAAAAATTGATGAGAATTAACTGATTTGAATTTAGAATTGATTAAGTTCTTGATTAATTTGAGTTGGGTTTTGATTAACTTTAAATTCTTGATAATTGATTCGATATGAATGTTTATGAAATTTTAGAATTATGAATGTTTATGTTTCTTTATAATGAATCTTTATGGAATTATAAAATTAAGGAATTATGATGAATTTTTGTAGAGCTGATAATTTGATTAGTGGACTATTTTGTGAATCATGAATTTTGTAATTTGGATGATTTATGAATGTTTGTACATTTGATTATCTAATTAGAGGTTTACTTTTTTAATGATGAAATTTAATTGTATTTTTGTGGATTTATGGATTAATGTAGAGTTTTATATTTTTGCATTGTGCGGATTAATCTTAATTTTGAAACTTGTATGTACCGTTTGTACAGATGTTTAGCAATGTCACGACGAGATTTGTTGGTCGAAAAAAGAGGAAAAAGAAAGCTAAAACCGTTGAGGATCCAGAAGTAGACCCTACTACTGAAGATATGATGTATGTTCCTGGGTTAACGAACTACAATATCGTGGAAGATGCTCATAGTCACGCTTCGATAAATATTATATTCAACCGATTTAAAATTCAAGTATTTACATCGTGGTTCCCTCAAATCGGTCATTCAGAGCTATACAGGTATTATAAAACACATCCTTAGGGTTAAATATATTATTGAAAGGAAGGATGAGACCGTTTATTGACCATGGATGTAGTAGATTCGTCATATGCATTGATTGACTATCTTGTTGAGCGTTTTTGGGATACAACAAACACATTTCCCTTTTCCTTTGGTGAGATGGATTTCATACCGCTTGATTGAGTCATGTTGACAGGATTAAGTATTGGTGTTGATAGTGATATTCCGTATGACCCGGCCAAGTACCAATTTGAATATGTTTGGGCGCATATTTTTCTAGATTTTCTAGATAGTGGAGTTTGTAAAAGAGAATATATCCCCGCGCAGAGGGTTCCAAATGCAATTACAGTTGTATTTTTTAGCACAAATTTTGATCCAGGAACGTTGGTTGCGGGATGATAGCATACTTGCTGAGAGAGTGGCCAGAGCCTTTTGTATGTATGTTTTGGGACAATTTTTCTTTTTGAATGCCAAAGACTATATTGATGCTGGATGGTTAGCTGCTTTTGAGGATCTTAATGCAGTTGACAATTATGACTGGGGTGGTGGTGTTTTTTCGAAATTATATTCGGGACTCAGCGCATCTGGCATGGGACAAAATTCACTAGCCGGACCCTTCCAAATATTGGAGTTAAATATCTTAATTCTATTTATACTTCCTTTAAATGTTTATTTGTTGGTAATTTATTTATTTGGTTGGTTGTTTTGACGGAGTAGTTTTGGGGGTATGCATATCTGGGCATATGTCGACTAAAGAACCCAATGAGTGATACTGAAGCAGTGTGGCCTAGAAGTTCTCGGTAGAAGGGTACAAGAAAGAAGAATATTGATATTGTTCGCTCTAGGACTTGTCTTAATCAGCTGATTGTAGACGATGTGACCTGGCGATCGTGGGATTCCGTCATCTTAGTCCTTGACACTGATGTTGGACGGAAAGCATCAGAACTATAAGACAAAAGGGTTATATTTTCTTGGCTAGGCATTTTGAGTTGATAATTTATTTTTATATCACTGTTCTTTATTTTGTTGGATTTTTAGATAGTTATTTTCTTTATTTTTTAATAGTTATTTTCTTTGCACAGCATAACGTTGATAGACACATTTTAGTGTCTAATTTGCACCTTAATTTCTAGTGAGTTAGTATTCGATTTTGTGTCTATTACGTGTTTTATTGCTTTTGTAGGTACATTAGAAGAATAAATATTTGTGGAAAAATTGGCTCAAAAAGTGTTCAAGGCACCCGGGAAAATGGATCAAAGCACCCACACTTTGGATTGGGGCACCCCTGGATCGGGTCAACCCAGCGGGTCAACCCAGCGAGCTGGATCGGGCCGTCACCGGGTCAACTCATCGGACTCGACTGTTTTCACTGGCAACACAAAAGCAACGTGAAATTTGGTTTCTTTTGCTTCCAGATTGTTCCAAATGTTAGTAGATAACCCACACAAGTTAGAACAATCGAGAAACAGCAAAAAGATCCCGTGAAATCAGTTGAAAAATCATGAACATGGCCGGAATTTGGTTTCGGTTAGGATTGGGATTTGTGGGCTGTTCTAGAGAGTTCTATTAGGTTTAGAACTCTCTCTAGGGTTTCTACTATCTATAAATACCAAGAGAAGCCAAGAGAATCGAGTACAAAAGCTTAGAGAAGATTTTAGAGATTTCCGGTCACTATTCCGTCACCGCCGACGAGCTGCTGCTGCACCGGCTGGCTGTTCTTCATCCATCACTGCCGGAGAAGAAGACTCAGTAACATTTATATGTGTTGCTGATTTGAATTTTCCTGTCGTCTATTGCTTCAAACCATTTGTTGCTTAAACACTTCTGTAACAGCTGAACCCTCTCCTGTAACGCTTATAAGCGTATTAAATCAGCTGTTACAGCGTTATTCAACCTTGTAATCAATATTTTGAGCAATGAAATCAACTTTTGAGCAAGTTTTCTTCACCACGAGCTAAGTCTATTTACTGGGATGATGGATAAGGTAATTTTCTCAATTTTATGTGATTCAATTATTTTCTAATAATTATTTATAATTCTTTTATCATTAAAATTGCATAGTTTTGAATAGTAAAAACGGTTTTCTTTCAACAGTTGTGCTTTTGCTTGATGGATTATGCTTAGTTAATTAATTTTGATAGTCCATGCTTGTGATTTACCTCTGTTTGTTAGCATAACAAAACCAATTTTGGTAATTATTTGGGCTTCAATTAATTTAAAAAGAATTATCTGATTAATCACATAGGTTGTTAGAATTACCTGATTCCTGATTCCTGGTATTTTTAAAATTATTCAAAAATCATCTTTAGGTTATTTAGTCTTTTTCTTACTCCTGGAATTTTCTAGAATTAGTTTAAATCATTATTTTCTAAAATCATCACCTTCACAAGTTCGAGAACCTTTATTTACCACTTCTAAAATTACATCAAACGTGTACCTCTGAGAACGGTGTAGGAGGAAAAACCATTATAATTTTGGCGTTCTCAGGAACCCACCTACTCGTATTGCCAACCTAAACAATGACGAAGCAAATCGACTGAGGGAAAGCGATTTGGTTAATGCAACAGAATTAGTGCATGTTGTTACGTATGATTTGTATATTGAGTATTGGCGACATGTAACTAACTTGCATAAATATGCCACCAAATTTGATTGGGAGATCGAAACATACGGGATGTTGGTGATCGTATTAAATACAACATTGAAGAACCTGATGAACATGTACCAATTCCGCCTCAAGAACAATAATCATACGTAAGTATACAACAAACTTTATTTTCTTAAGTACATAAAAATACGTGAGAATTGATTTATTTATTTTCATAACAGGTCAAAGATTATGGTCTGGTTCAACAATATACCGATTTTACGTAAGAATTTTGTAAGCTTACATTAAATGAAAAGAATGATAGGATGGAGTTTATCAAGGCGAAAGATGAAGAAATACGGGGACTACAAAATCACAACACCAATTTGGAGTTACAGATGGCCCATTTTCGTACGCAACAACCACCCCTTGGCTTTGGTACTTTTTCTCAAACTATGCCACTACAAATGTGGAATACCATGGCTCAGGGATCATCATCAACAATGCCATCAGTTTGTTACACATCGAGAACATCTTTGCCTCCTTTTATGCTACCGCGATCGGCGCCTGGGAATCAAGATACAGATGGCTAGTCTTTCATTTACATTGTATTGTCATTTGAACATACATTTAATTATCTCTGATTTATCTTTTATCTGATAGGAATTGTAATTTCAAAAGACTTTTCTTATCTTAGCTTTGTCGTTTATCTGCTTTGTGTTGTCATTTCCATAGAAAATTTTAATTTTTGCTTTGTCATCTTTTATATTTTCTTTGTATTGTCATATCAAAAAAGGTATTAAATTCTTACTTTGTCTTTGTATCTGCTTGGTCTTGTCATCTCAACTGACGCTTAATATATTTGATGCGTCTATTTACCCTGCTTTCCTCAACTCAGTTAATTTTTAAAATACCAAGAGCTTGTAGTCATATCAACACTTAAAGACTTATATTATTATGCCTATAAATTGAACACTCGATTCTCCAATTATATAAACCAAAACTGCAAACATCAACAACCAATGGCATACTATGAGAATACCATTGATTATTATGCTTCTTGTTATTCTCTTCCTTCTTCTTCTTCTTCTTCTTCTTCTTCTTCTTCCTCTTATTCTTCCGGTGATGATGATAATAATAGTTTGTACTCATCAAAAGAAGATTTAGTTGTATTGAGCCAAAATAACCAAGAAGTCACTTTGGGATTGATCGTTTCAAGTATGAACTGGCCTCATACTCTTATCCAAATACCAAGAGAACGTGAGGCCGGTGCAATACTTCTTTGGAAAAAATACATTAGGCAGAAACCCTACGTTTCCACCTAATGTATTTCGTAGAAGATTTAGAATGTGGCGACAATTGGTCAACCGTATATTGGGAGATGTCGTAGCAATAAATAATTATTTTGTTCAAGAAAAATGCTTGTGGCGCTCCTGAATTAACCCCTCATCAGAAAGTTACAACATCAATACAAATGTTAGCTTATGGATATGCGGCCGATGCAATAGATGAGTACTTACGCATTGGAAAAACCGTTGTTTTGGAAACAACTCGTAGGTTTTGTAAGACGATTGTGCATTTGTATGAGAAAGAATATTTTTGCACACCAACTGAGCGTGATGTTGAACTGTTGCCTAAGGAGAACAAAGATAGGGGATTTCTAGGGATGCTGGGTAGTATATATTGCATGCATTGGAAATGGGACAAATGTCCATCGACGGAATCAGGGAATTACACTGCATACAAAGGGAGTGAAAGTATAGTGTTGGATACAATGGTGTCATATGATATATGGTTTTGGCATGCATTTTTTAGTATGCCCGGTTCAAACAATGATATTAATATGATGAATCGTTCTTATATTTTTTTAAAGCTTATCAACGGAAAAGAACCGTAAGTGAACTTTGTGGTAAACGGACATCCATATGATATAGGATATTATCTTGGTGATGGAATATACCCAGAGATTGTTATTATTGTGATGTCGATTAAACATCCAGATTCCAAGAAAAAACGAAAAAAATCAGCAATGCAAGAGGGTTGCCGAAAAGATGTAGAGCGAGGCTTTGGTGTACTGTAAAATCAATTTTTCATCGTCAAGCAACCTGTAAGAATATAGAATCCAGAAGTACTTGCATATATCATCAAAACTATTATCATTTTACATAATATGATAGTGGAGGATGAGCGTCTACCCGGTGATTGGCCACATGAACATGATCAACGCCGCAACCATGCACCGATAAATATATCGAGACAACATAGTGATGAACTTTCGAGAATGAGATTTGAACAACGCCGACATGCAGTACACAACAAAGATACGCATATTTGTTTGCGAAATAACTTGATCGAACACTTCTGGTCATATTTTGGAGACGAATAACATTTTCGAAACCATGCTGATAGGTTTTGTGGGTATATCTCTTGTAAACCCTCCTGATACACCACTCAGCCACTAGAGGCACCTAGGGGTTTAAAGGCTTGCTGCACAAGCTAAGTGCATTCGCGATGCCTGCGAAAGTGAGTTTAGTATTATTTTTTATCTCTTGTATTATCAATATGTTTACTATGTTGTAATGAATAAATTAACATAAATATCATAAATAACCAATATCACTAATTCAGAACAACAATACATCACTAGATGTTAAGATATCTCATTTTCGCAGGAGTCGCGGTTGCACTTAGCACGTGCAACAAGCCTTTAAACCATTCGGTGGCCCCAGTGGATGAGTTATGTCTCGTGAGGATTTACAAAGAGATATACCCATAAAACCTATAATCAAACCTTCAACGAGTGGTACGACGACCTGGATGACGATCTAAACATCTTCGAAGAACAATCAACAACTTCGGCATCAGTTTCATTCCTAATTCTTCTTTCATTTACCTTAGCGGTTAAAGTTGAAAATTGTTGTACTGCCCTTCCTATTTCCTAAAATCGACAAAAAAGGCTTGTTTTGTTCCGGTTATTGGGGTTACCGGTTTCATTACAGAAGTTAGCATGAATATGTTCTAATTAGTTCATGCTCATTGAACCATTCATCTGACGTTCATGACCCCTTGCTAGATGATATAATACTAAGTTTAAACAAAGAGATAAACCTTCCTCTATGGTAAAATTTTCAGCATTAATACTAAAATTTTGGTAAGCCATAATTCTAACACGGAGAGATAAAAATAATCTTTCAATTAGGTTATTTGAAGTGTGGAAGGTGTGGTTTCAAAATAGGAACAAATAGTATATATAATAATTCTTCAAATTTCAATAAAAGATTAAAGCATGATTTGAAAGAAGAGACGACTCTGTTCATTTTCAGCCTAGTGGGTAATTAATAACAGTCTATTCAATGTATGCCTAGAAAGACTGTGAACGCCTAATTATGAAAGGTGTTTGGTCCGTGTGCAACGACTAAAGCATGATAGAGAAAGAAGTGACGAGTCTCTTTTTTTCAATACTGGTGGGTCCATAATAACAGTTTATTCAGTGGAATCCAACGTTCCAATTTTTTACTTTGTCAATCTTAAAAATTTAAACAATCTCACTTATCTACTCATGTAGCAGACGAGTAGATAGGCTGATATTTACAGTGTCTTAGTCTTTTATTGTGTTGATGTTATGCGGAATAAAAAGTCGTTGGTTTAATTTTTCATCTGAATTACTTAATTACTCGAAATTTAAAGTTTTCACTAATTCAAAAAACAGGTACATTGGAAGTTCATTAAAATTTAAAATAACAATACTATTCGAAACTAAACTGGAAATTTTAACCTCCTAATACAATTCAAATAAATAAAACTATAAATTAAAACTAGAAACTAAAACTGCAAATCCATTAATAATCATAATAATTAAGGTTTAACCTAATCCGAGAACGCTTTAAGCTTGACTTCTCCTTCTCTGCGAAATGACTGTCTTGCTAAGTTTGATGTACTCTTTTGTTATGACATCCAACCTGGAGACATCAATCGTCATTATGCGAAACTCGTCGTCTGCTTCTTTCTTTGCGTCAAGTTTTTCTTTCCTAGCTTGTTTTGCCGCAAACTTTACCGAAGACTCAGCTAGTTTTGCTGCAAACTCAGATTCTCTCTGCGTCATTTCATTTTTGTTTTTTCTCTGTAATTTGTATTGAAGTTTTGTCGTTCTTTAATAATTATTTCCACCATTTCCTGTTGGCCACTTGGTCGTGTCGTAATCAACCAAAATAATCAAGTTCTTACTCTCTAAAATAGAATTAAGTACAGGGATAAGAACAAGTTCGTTCCCACAGAGAGGCAGTGATTATGATTTATTTTCAGTTACGTGAGTAAATAGGGGGGGGTTGTGTTGTGATTTAAACTAAATTAAACTAAAGCAAACTAAAGCAAAATAATAAAAACGTGTATCAGGGAAAGAAAGCATTGGTTAGAGAATTCATCATCCGTTTTCCAACATGTTATCAGTCAAAGCATACTCAACATTCATGAATTAGTAATACCAATAACCCTAAAGCATCATATCGCAGGGCTACTCCGGCAAAACTCCTAATATCATCAGAGAGGGTATCGCGCCGCTCTCTGAATTCTTAACACCGGATAACTCGATGTAAACACCAAGTTTAACCCA
>JAJJMC010009043.1:0-10905 GCA_023531435.1 Papaver californicum
TGGTAATCCAAGCAGTACGCTTGACATAAGACCTACCTTGGTTCGAGATACTATTGTTGCCAGAAATGTTGCAGTGATGAAGCGAGGCTGATTAAGGTTATTTTGAGTTTTGGGGAAGGATGAAAGTTAAAAAAATGGTTAATCTCATCCGCATGTTTAAATAGACAAAGGTGGGAAACCCTAAAATTCAAATATGTGGAATTTTCTGAAGATTACTCCGAGGAGAAAGGATATGAGCATGACTGCTGACAATAAAATAACTTTTTAAGTTGATTTTCTCCATAATTATTATTCTTCAAAAATACCTACAAATACAATAAAATAACATTATTAATAGAAAAATTTAGTAACAACAATATAAAGATAAGCTCAAATAAGACATACAATTATGTCTATCAGCTTCCCTCCCCTAATATCAACCCATTTTCTCTCCTTGTGACCGAAGCAGCGCAGAACGGCTACTTTCGTGGTTTAGGCTTGCTCTGTACGATTTTGATTTCCGAATCTAAAGAAAGTACCACAATAGTACATTTCCCCTGTCAATATCAATGGCGATGCGCACAACCCCTCTCCAGCAGTCAATGGCGTCATAAACCCATGTCTCACCAACGGTACTACTGAAGTGGTTGAAACCCCAATCACTCTGGCTGAGCTAATGCGAAGTCAAGAATCTCAAGCAAGAATTCTAACAAGGATGGAAGGTACGGTAGGTGCTCTGTTCTCTTCCCTTGTCAAATTAATAGAAGAAGTAGGATGCCTTAGCGCTTTCGAACGAGGCACAGGCTCCATAGAGCCAGAGATAGATTTCTCGACTTGTGATTCTCCACCTCACAATATTGAGAGCGTCACTACTACAGAAAAACCAGTAAACTAGGAATCCATATTTCTAATTGAAAACTTGTGCGAGCTTCTTCACTTTTCCAAAGATCAATGTGTCAACACCTTTGCTCTCTCAACCACATAGCCGTGAACACACACCTGATGCTGTCTCTGAGGATATAGAAGCGACCATATTAGACAACCCAGCTATAAATAGCGTCACATTTATCGAGGAGAACATCGCAATTGCACTTAGCTTGTGTAACAAGCCTTTAAACCCATAGGTGTCCCTATCGGACGAGTTTTATCTCGTGAGGGTTTACAAGAGATATACCCACAAAACCTTTATTCCAAACTCTAGCTACTTGTGAATGATTGAGGATAGACATAAACATGCTATTTAGTTGGCTACTAAACTTTTTGTCTATGGGAGGAATTACCCTGTTTTGAATCCAATTGATGTACACGAGTTCACACTCATGCGTACTAAAATTCATATATGAGAAAATGAAGCACTACTCAGAAAGTCGTACAGTAGACCACGACACTCGGAATTTAACAAACCACAATCACATGAATAGATTAAGAAGATGGATATGGAGATAGAATTGTGCGCATGTTGACTAAGGGGGACAGTGTTTCCTAGAATATTTGTATGAATATCGTGCCAAGATGAACCCTAATAGATTGAGATACGCACCCACTGGTCATAATTCTAAGTCTAGTATCAATTCATCTGGTATATACAAGGTCCCCAGCGGTTGATTCATTGAATATATATACACTTAAATTATTATTATTATTTTATTTTATTTTTTACTTTCTTATTTTCTTTTTTTTTTCTCTCGACGACATGATTAGATCTTTTGAATCTAAGCGCATGCTCATTGTCAGCAGATTACATGATAGTTCCCATGAATCCTGTGTTCCATGCTAGCTTATGCGACGGAGACATGGAGAACACACACATATTGCTATCCAAGTGTTGTTTTCATATTTTTTTGTCAAGTTCAATTAAAATAATGGGGCTTGATCTCTATCATTCTACTTCATCCTCGCGACAACAAGGCGATACTAATGCCCCACCAAATCAGTTAGATAAACACATATTACAAAATAAAAACAGAATGTGATATGGTGACGACTCCGAGATATGGTGACAACTATCATGTTATTTCTAACACTTGAGCTTTGTCCTTTTCTGAATAGACCATTTAGATGGGTCCCTCAACTCCTACATCCAATAATTTTGTTTCCATCTACTTAGAATGGTCATTGTCATCCTGAATTGTTCACAAGTTTCTAAATTTTGGAGTTTTATTATTGTACTAAAAGTTTCTCCCTTACCCCCAAACTTAAATCTAACATTGTCCTCAATGTTCTAAGGATAAATGATTAAAAACATGAACAAGGATAAATTGTTACCAATTGAAGAAAAGAGTTATGGTAGGATATTACCGTGTCGCATGAGCATGGATTACCTCCCAAGAAGTGCTAAGTTCAGCCAGACTAAGAAAGAATTAGTCACCTCATAAAATCATATAGCAATAGCCGGAACAACTGTGGGACATCTGAATTAAATAATGCTACAACAAATAAAAGGAAACTGCAACATGCCAAGAAAATGAATAAACAGAGCACAACCTTTATGTTTAAGATAACTACACCTAGTTGTAGTTCAGGTTCTAGAAAAGGGTCTAGATAAAATATTTACATGGGCTGGATTTCCTCATAGGTAGGATCTGAAGGATCAGGTATAAGAGTCTGGGAAAACTCAACTAAGAACTTATAATTAGATCAGACTCACACAGTTGACTACAATGGAGGTGGTGGTCATTCTTAAACCAATGTGTCGATTCTAATCTCCTAAAGTAATTAGGCATAGTCTCAAAATTTAATAACCGACATATTTAAAATTCAAACATTCCCACAATTGGAAGAAATATTTTTGGTGGGATAAAAAATTCAATCTTGGTATTATCGCCTGGATAGACCACATCAACCAGAGGATGGGTCTCTAACAATTGAAATTCTTTTTGGACATTATTAGGTTCGAGAAAACGTGTATGAATATACTCTTGTAAAATAGTTGAGGCACAAATGTCATGTCCCAAGTGAGGGATCTTTATAAGAGTTAAAGGTAAAGCACAGGGAGAATGATAATCACCCCTAAACTTAGAATTTTGGGTGTCTCTAGAAAGACTAGTCACAATATCCCTAATTTCTAGGTCATCAGATTCCTGAAAAATGGTCAATTGATTCTTCTAAGTTATAAGCAGTAGGTGCATCCTCACTCATATTTAAAATCTCTACGAGTCTATCATCTTTTTCAAGGAATATGGTCTTCAAATCGTTGGACTCTAAAGAATAAACTTGTTCCTCTAAACCATCATCGTCTTCAAAATAACAAGGAAATATTTCACCATCTGTAACAATGATATCTCTAGTTAAATCCTTTTCTTCTTTAATATGAAAATAATCATCAACATTATTGGGATTGGAACTAAAAACATCATTATTATCGTGAACCTCAATTGTTGCAAAAATTTCCTCATCATTATGACTACGGATTTCAATTTCCTCATTAACAGTATCCTCCTCATCATAATAATATGAAGATGATTAAACCTTATCTAAATAAGTAGTGTCTTCTATTTCAACCTCGTAATCTGAATTAGGTAAATATTCATTATTATTATCAAGGGTAAAATTGGAAACATTATTTTGGCAATTAAATTCATTTTGAGCGATTCTCCTCGCTGCAATTCTTTCATTTGTCTCTAATTCAAACCTATTTGTATTCTCAATTAACTTCTTGAGGGTCTCTTCTAGAGGCATAATAGGTTCATAAGGAGTACTAGGTCGCAACAACTTGCGTGATCTTTCTAGAATGGTATTTGGGTCACTATAAGGAAAAGCAAATCCCATCCGCTTCATTGAATTTTCGAAAGAAATAGTACTCAATTGCAACTTATCGAGGGCATTCTTCAAAGACAAAGAACTCGAATTTCGCTCAAACTTAGAATTTCGGGTGCCTCTTGAAAGACTAGTCACAATATCCATAATTTCTAGGTCATCAGATTCCTCTAAACTATCATCGTCTTCATAATAACAAAGAAATATTACACCATCTGTAACAATGGTATCTCTAGTTAAATCCTTTTCCTCTTGAATAGGAAAATAATCATCAACATTATTGGGATTGGAACTAGAAAAATCATCATCAAGCTTTGTATGTCACTACTCATATCAAGGAAATCGAATTTAAGAGGGCCTTTATAGACACAGGAGCAGATGCCAATGTCATTACACTCAGGATGCTCAAAGCTGCCCAGGTCCCATAAAATTAGATCATACAATACCCTATTGTGATGAAGGATTTCGAAGGTAACCGTACTAATTTATATGTCCATGTTCATTTAAATTTACAAGTTGGTCATATAGCATCCAAGGTGAAATTCCATGTCATTGCGAAAGAGACTGAATACCATATGATACTGGGGCGCCCATGGCTACACGATAACAAGGTTGTTCCTGCCACCTACCATCAATACGTGAAAGCAGTACTGAACGGGAAGATCATATGCATAACAACATCTCCTTCACCCTACACTCCAATATATAATGTTGATTTCTTCAAACCATATGATGATGCCGTCAAACCATCCAACAAAGTCTACAACACGTCGCTGCCAGACTGCGCATCGATAAAAGACGAACCATTAACCTTTGCCGTAAAATCCGGATCATCGGGAGCAGCCTCAAGACCCCATGGATACCACCATGGGACTTCCAGTGTCACAAATCCGCAACCTGCTAAGAGAAGTCATAGTTTCGTGACTAGTTGTGACGACAATGAAAAAATGGACTATCTCTGCAATCGTTGTTAGCAATTAACAGGGGAGGCCTACGAAGAGTCTCCACGCCCACATATATGAAGCCACATTGAGGAGAAATACTTTGAGGAATTCCAAGACGTGCCGCAAAAATTATAAGACGGTACAATTTCTACGGCTGACACCCTAGAAACTATTAATCTAGGAACAGAAGAAAATCCACGACCAGTTTCAATCAGCTTAGCCTTGTCACCGGAAGATAAAGTGGGGCTTGTCAATCTACTCAATGAATATCAAAACATCTTCACTTGGACCTACGAAGAAATGCAAGAGTTAGATTACAAACTGGTCACTCATCATTTACACATTGCTTCTGACGCCAAACCAGTCAAGCAACATCTCAGACAGTTCAGACACGAAGTCAAGGAACAAATCAAAATCGAAATTCATAAATTGCTAGCACCAGGCTTCATCAAACCTATCTAACATCCTACATGGTTGGCTAACGTTGTCCCCGTCAAGAAAAAGAATGGAAAAATAAGATGTTGCGTGGACTTCAGGAACCTGAATAAATCCTGTCCCAAGTATGAATTTCCTCTCCCAAATATCTATATTCTCGTGGATGCTACCAGTGTACATATCATGTTTTCATTCATGGATGGCTATAGTGACTACAATCAAATATAGATGTACGAGTACGATGCCGAGAAGACCGCGTTCCGAACTCCTATCGAGAACTTCCATTATACAGTGATGCCCTTCGGATTGAAAAATGCTGGCGCTACTTACCAAAGAGCCGTGACAACAAACTTTCACGATATGATGCACAAGAAAGTAGAATATTATATCGACGATGTGGTGGTGAAATCCAAAACAAGAGCACCCCATACAGACATCCTACGCCAGGTCTTCGAGAGATGCCATGAATACCATTTGAAGATGAACCCTCTGAAGTGCGCCTTTGGTGTATCCTCTAGGAAGTTTCTGGGGTTTCTGGTAACAACAGAAGGGATCAAGGTGGACCCAACCAAAACACAGAAAATCACCACTATATCGCCACCACGCACTATAAGCGAACTTAAAAGCTTCATGGGTAATGTATCATATATTCGACGTTTTATCTCTGGACTAGCTCAATTTGTTGCTTCATTTACACCCTTGTTAAAGAAAGAGGCAAGTTTTGTTTGGTCATCTACACAATAAAAGGCATTTCATCAAATTCAACAATTGTTGTTATCACCAGCCGTTATGAAATCCCCAACTTCGGGAAAACCACTACTTCTATGCACGAATTTCAGTGAAGTGGCCATAGGAGCCCTGTTGTCTCAAGAAGAAGACATGGGGACTGAATGTCCCATCTACTATCTCAGTCATATATTAAGAGATACAGAGTTGAGATACACCAAAGTTGAAAGAGCTTGCCTGTCCTTGGTGCATGTTGTTCATAAGTTTCAGCATTATCTACTAGCAAATAGAGTAGTGTTGATGGCCAAGGATGACCCTTTTACTATCAAAATCTGCTCTCATAGGACGAGCGGCAAAATGGTTGCTACAAATGTCAGAGTTTGACATATCATGTTTATCGCTAAAAGAAATAAAGGGACAAGCGGTCGTAGATTTGCTTGCAGCTTTTCCAGGAGAAGATGATACCATAACACACAAAGACGTACCTAGAGAATTCCTATACATCTCACTCGCCGAAGAAGAAGCCTGGGTATTATATTTTGATGGCTCTCCTCCTCTAGCAACAATACTGTAGGAGCCGGTGTTGTGCTAGTTTCGCCAACTGGTGAAGTATTCTCACATTCATTAAAGTTGGACTATAAATGCATCAATAACTCTGCTGAGTATGAAGCCTTCCTACTAGGAATATCGCTATCCAAGCAAGCTGGAGAAGCACGTCTCGAAATAAGAGGAGACTCGAAGTTATTAGTGAATCAGATGAACGATATATATTATCTCAAGAAAACAACATTAGCCCTGTATAAAGGTGAGGCGCAGAGTCTCTTAACTCATTTTTCCGAGGCAACAATCATACATACAGGGCGCGCCAACAACAAACACACTGATTTCTTGGCAACCCTAGCCTCGAAACTCCAATTCAAATACTCGGAAGCGACCCTCATTGTACAGAGACGTACCATGCCCTCGACCTAGATGAACAAGCATGATAAAGAACAAACCAACGACTGGGGGATGCATATCATCCAAGAGCTAAGCAACTCGTATAGCCAATGGAAGGTCAGTCTTAAATAATTAAATCACTTCTTCTTATTACATGGGATGTTGTATCATAGAAATTCAGAAGGATCTCTGTCAAGATGTCTGGGAGATAATGAGGCACAAGGGCGAGTTAGTCAGGTACACCTTGACATATGCGTTCATACACTAGTAATAACCTTATACAGACGTCTTTAACGTCTTGGGTATTACTGGACCACCATGGAGGCTCAATCACGATCGTTGCAAGGATCTTGCCCTAATTGTCATATCCCGCTGCAGCAGTCAGAAGTACTAACTATACACAATTCTAGGGACTAGCGGGAGTCGTATATCATATACCTTCAAGATAATATTCTACCCAGGAAAAGAGGGAAGAGGCAAGCTTGATCCGAAAATCCAAAAGATTTATCTTTCACGAAGGAATACTCTACCGAAAGAGCTTTGGTGGAGATTTGTTGTGATGTATGGCAGAAGAAGACATCCAGATTATCCTGAAAGAAATGCACGAAGGTGAACACCAAGGCAAGAGAAAACTATTTTTCCAAGTCCATGAGAAATATTATTGGCCGACCATGGAGGACGACGCAACTTCATTCGTTCAGAAATATCACCATTGTCAAATCCACGACAATCTTATCCACACACCATGCCTTCCCCTTCATTCGGTAAGAATCCCTTGGCCATTCTATAGATGGGGACTGGATCTCATTGGTAAAATCAATTCGTCCTCGTCAAAGCAAAACGAGTACATACTCACCACCACTGACTACTTCACCAAATGGGTCGAAGCTGTACCCCTCAGAAGCACGACTGGAGCAACAATATCGGCATTCATCAAAGAACACATTATATGCAGATTTGGGGTACCAAAGCACATCGTAACGGGCAATAGTATTCCATTTGGAAATAAATGTGTGCAAAAACTACTCAAAATTTATGGCATCAAACAGGTATTCTCTACGCCATACCACCCTCAAGAAAATGGGAAAGCTGAAAGCACCAATAAAACTATCATCAGAATTCTAAGTCGCATTATTTATGACCATCCAAGGACATGGCACGAACAATTGCGTATGGCCTTGTGGGCATACAGAACTTCTCCGAGGAGTTCTACAGGGACCTCACATATTCTGTCGTGTATGGAGCTGATGCAATCCTGCCTGTAGAAATTAAAATCCCATCATCCAGAATCGCAGTAACAAGTGGGGTTTATTGGGACGAGTATGAAATACCCAATTCTCGAATATCAGATACTCGAATCCAAACGATCCATAACGGAGAAATATACAGAGACTTACCGACAAAGGATCACCAGGGTATATGACAAGACAGTACAACCACGGGTGTTTCAAGTAGGGGATTTGGTACTTAAAACATCTAAGCATATTCGACAAGATATATCTTCTCTGAAATTTACTCCAAAGTGGGAAGGGACGTATGTAATCTCCAAGGCCATCCTGAGTGGGTATTACTAGCTGGTTAATATGAATGGAGAAGTTGTAGGAACATTCATTAATGGTAAATGGCTCAAGGCATATTATGCATAAAACACTTTCATCATTTCCCTCACAAGTTCAATATAACTCCAAAACATATATTTGAACTTTCAAATCAAAACCCACTACATTCATCTGAAACATCCTTTATTCAAACTATTCAAAACCCAAAAAAAAATATAATATAATAACAAGAATGTTTCGCTACCTATCTTATGGCCTAAAACAGATCTCTGAGTAGAGGGTAATTGTGATGATGCAATTTTCCCAATCTCTCATCATACTTCTCTGAACGAGTCTGCAGATCTCAGGTCATTTCTTCAATTTTGGAAGATTCTTCCTTCAAGGCTTTCCCTTATGCCAAAGCCGTTGTATGAGCCTCTCTGACGCTTTCCAAATGTTGACGTAACCATTTTATGTTGGAATAGAGGCCCTCACAAGTAGTCAACATCTCATCTCATTCCCGGATTTTCAAGTCTGTAACCTATACGGAAGCGCGTCATCTATCTCATAAATAACATGAAGGAGTTATGCGACGGGTGTTATGAGAATGGGAGTATGAGTCTTCACCAGCTCTGTTGTAACAATATGCCCTTACTTTTTCTATATTAGAGGTCCACATGAAATTTTGGAACAGCAAATCCTCTCACTACTTCATACTTCTAGGATAAAAACTCTATTTCCAACTCAAAGGGGAACCCAAATGTAGATGGTGAGTTTTTAACAAGGGTTAAAATCATAAAATCATTGTTCTTCCTAGTTGCAGGAACATAGAAATATCCACACATACTTGTGCGCATACTTCTGACTTCACCTCAAAACATAAAATATTGTTTGCCTCCTTATATTCCGCAGGCGAATTGAGGATACAGTATCTACAAAAGGCTATAGGCATTTCATGCTAACAATATAGTCTATAATCTCTACGTAATAAATCTCAAGCTCCTAGATGGGTTTCCCACTAGTCTAAAGCAAACTTGAGTCTTCTATGAACAATTAAAAACATTCTAAACTTGCCTTATAGCCTCCTCAATACTTTTAATATTTATGCCATATCGAACTATTCTCAAGTCGCATAAAATTCCACGGTTGAATTCCTTGAACTTTTCTCGAGTGCGCATCGATGTTTTGGTAACATCTACCAAATTCGGGAATAGCTAATGCTTAAACCCCAAAATAATAATTTAGCTTAACGCTTCATTCACAACAAACTCGTCTCAAATTGCACCTCTGAACTTAAATATGCTATTATAGCACTTTGCTTAAATATAAGCCACAAATAATGTGCTACTCCTCTTGGATGCGCCACAACTAAGAAGCAATGCCATAAAAGACGCATTACACTTCTCATCTAGGCTAACCCTAGCCTTTTTCTCATATTAGCGCCAAGATAGTATTAGCTATTTGGCTTGGCACTGCATTGGTACCAGTTAGCCACAATAGCTAGCGCTAAACCCTAGCGCCTGAGAAGAGCTAACTAACCAAAAATGGTCTTATGTAACACATTTTAGCCTAATAAGACCTTAGCCAACGTATCACTACCTTGGTACCTCAAACCTGGCACTAAAAGTGCTAACCCTAATTCTAGCGCCAAATGCGCCCCAAGGCTTATACGCCTCCATGGCCTCCGCGCCCCTAATCTCCTTGACGCCCTTGGTCTTCTCCATGACGCATTTGGCTCCTAGCACATCCCTAGACAAAGCACATGAACGTCCTAGCTCCAATGTGCCCCTACCTTGCTCAAGCACGTCCCTAATGGACAATGCGTCTCTACTAGCTCAAGCACGTCCCTAGAAAAATCCCAATGCGTCCTTGAGCCAATGCGTCCTCAAGCAAGCGTCCTCGGGCAAGGAAGTCCCTGATCCAATTCGTCATCGAGCAAGCTTCCTCGGGAAAGGACATCCTTGATCCAATGCGTCCTCGAGTAAGCGTCTCAGCTAACTAACATCTTGACACTAGCTTTCTTGACTTACCTAGCTTCCTTGACCTTGGAGCAAGTCCCTCCTTGAATTTGGAGCAAGTCCCTCATTGACCTTGGAGTAAGTCCCTCCTTGACCTTGGAGTAAGTCCCTCTTTGACTTTGGAGCAAGTACTTCCTTGACTTGGGCGCAAGTGCTAGCCTTGCTAGCTACTTCCCTCAGAAATACGCCCTTCTTCTCAATATTGGTCTAACGCCATGGTTTTCTAATAGGTGCCCTTTCTTAAGAAGCCCTGTACAACATTTGGCCTCAAGTGCCTCTCAGACTTCCGATAAGTCATTTTTGAGCTAATACTTAGCCATTAAATATGCTATGTTACTTTCAAGCAAGTACAAAACCATTAAAATTCTTAGACTCGAAAAGCAGTACCTTCTTATATGTCTTTGAGGGGGGCGATTTCAAAAAGGGGGAAGAAACCGGCTTACCATTTCCATGAAACTCCTATTTATCATATGTCTTTGTGGTACCTTCTTAACCCGAGAAATCTAGAAAGGTAACAACAACCAAGTGATCTTCAAACCTTTATCATAATGATCATACGTATGTGAGAAG
>JAJJMC010009045.1:0-22054 GCA_023531435.1 Papaver californicum
TTTGTCTACTTATTTGATATTTCATGCTTGGGTTAAATCCTTTGATGAGGTATGCTTAGAATAGTTAGGTATTATTTGTGGACCTAAAATTAGTTTCGTACAATTTTCTCGCTAACGCAATTTTATGGTGTATGCTTGAGACTAGGGCTTTTTGATGCACCATGTTTAGGGCGTCCCAGCGATATTTGCGACTCTAAATATTCATGAGTTATATTTCACTTCAGTAATTAAATAGAAATAGTGGTGGACACTGAAAACCCTGGTTATCGACTCTCTCTACTCGGTCACATTTTATTAGTTTAGTTAGTTTATTATTTTATTTATCAATCTAAAAATCACAAAAATATTCCTTTTGGTTAGTTTATTAGAGATATTAATTGCACTATTTCCCCGCTATCTGTGGGTTCGACCCGTACTTGCCGTTGTCTACTAGTTAGACGCCGTGAGATTGCGGTTATTATATTGGGTAATCCCAAATCACATCACTATACTACTTGTAACTAGAGTCCTTCGACAATTCCGGATCGAAAACTCTAATTTAGTTGTAGATATCAATGCATGCTCATTCAATTCATGACTCAAACAAACACACAATCAATCATAAATTATAAACAGTAGAACATGAACGATATTAAAAATAACATGAAATCATGAGATATGCGTCATTCAATTAATAAACATGTCTTCAAACTTCAGATTACATCCCTAACCAATATGAGAGGTTTAGCTCATCATGGGTTTCTCAAAACCCATGGGAAATAATTATAATACACTTTACTCAAACCCGGAAAGAGTACGAAGAACGGATATGACTTCGGAACGCCGCAATGGTAGCCAGCAGCACCAACTTACGCCACCAGCCTTTTGTGTTGTCTGTTTACGCAAATTTTGTTCCTCTTTTCTCTTCTCCTGTTGTGTATTGTTTGACCGTGTATTGTATGTGATATGAGATATTTACTCAGCAGCAAACTCTGCCTTTTATACGTGAGTTGCCAGCTTAATACGAATCCAGCCCAAATCCTGAAATCCTTGCTTTTCTGCCAAGCCAACTCTTTGTACGTCAACTGTCCACCTTTGTTACGTGAGTGGCTTCCTCTTTTCTAGTTATTTTCACGTGAGAAATCTCCACTATTTGCTGTCCCACTTTTTCCAAAACGAATCCCATAAGAAGGGCATAAGATATTCCTTATAGAACTTAAGTTAGCCACTTTTAGAATCCTAGTGGAATTAGGAAATGTGCTAAGTTCCCTTATTCCAGCCCCACATATATGGCAACTCCAAATTCTTTCCTAATCCCATATGGCTTCCCCAAGCTAGCTACTACTCCACCAAGGCTAGCCACTAGTCCACCAAACCACTCTAGCACCTCCAACTAGCCACTTAGCACCTTAGCACTTGCGGTTCAGCCAACTTAGCGCCTGGGCGCTAGCAGCACAAGCTAGTTTGCCACCATGTGGCTTTGCCCATAACTTCCTCATACGAGATCAGAATGACCTCAATCTTTCGCCGTTGGCTTCTGATGTAGTAAAATATAGTGGTAAAAAGAGGTGACCGTTTCTCGAACTTGTAAAGGTAATGATTTTAGAAAATAATGATTTTAATTAACTCTAGAAAATTCCAGGAGTATGAAAAAGACTAAATAACCTAAAGATGATTTTCGAATAATTTTAAAAGGACCAGGAATCAGGAATCAGGTAATTCTAACAAACTATGTGATTAATCAGATAATTCTTTTTAAATTAATTGAAGCGCAAGTAATTGCCAAAATTGGTTTCGTTATGCTAACAAACAGAGGTAAATCACAAGCATGGACTATCAAAATTAATTAACCAAGCATAATCCATCAAGCAAAAGCACAACTGTTGAAAGAAAACCGTTTTCACTATTTAAAACTATGTAATTCTAATAACAAAAGAATTATAAAGAATTATTAGAAAATAATTAAATCACATAAAATTGAGAAAATTACCTTATCCATCATCCCAGTAAATAGACTTAGCTCATGGTGAAGAAAACTTGCTCAAAAGACCTTTTCATTGCTCAAAAAGTTGATTACAAGGTTAAAGAATAGTGCAACAGCTTAACAGAAGCGTTTATAAATGTCACAGAACAGGGTTCAGCTGTAACAGAAAGGGTTTAAGCAACAAAGGTTTAAAAGAATAAGCAACAGGAGCAGTTTGAATCAGAAACAGAAATAAATATTGCTGAGTCGTCTTCTCCGATGGTGGCTGATGAAGAACACGCCGACCGGAGCAGTAGCAGGTCACCGGCGGCGACCAGAAGTATGGCCGGAATTCTCTGTTTTAATCTCTAGGCTTTTGTCTTTATTTTTCTTGGCTTCTCTTGGTTTATATAGGTTGTAGAAACCCTAGGGAGAGTTCTAAACCTAATAGAACTCTCTAAAACAACCCATAAATCTCAATCCGAATCGAAACATAATTCCGGCCATATACATGATTTCCGAGATGATTTCACTGGATCTTTTGCTGTTTTTGACTTGTATGAGATATCTATCAATGTTTAGAACAATCTGGAAGCAAAAGAAACTTGTTTCTCACGTGAACTCGAAGTGTGCAGTTGATGCAGGAAATGTCCGATGAGTCGCCGATCCAGCTCGGCCCGATCCAACTCGCTGGGTTGACTCGCCTGGTTGACCCGATCCAACTCAGCCCGATCCAAGGGTGCCCCAATCCAAAGTGTGGGTGTCTTTAACACTTTTTGAGCCAATTTTTCCACAAATCTTTATTCTTCTAATGTACCTACAAAAGCATAAAAACACGTAATAGACACAAAATCGAATACTAACTCATTAGAAATTAAGGTGCAAATTAGACACTAAAATGTGTCTATCAAATACCCCCAAACTTACTATTTTGCTAGTCCTACTCTAAAAATAAAGTAAAAATCCTAACTCACTTTCGCAAGAATCGCGACTACATTTAGCATATGCAGTAAGCCGTTAAACCCCTAGGTGTCCTTAGTGGACGAGTTTTGTCTCGTGAGGGTTTACAAGAGGTATACCCACAAAACCTGGATTCGGATCTTAGCAAGGTGTGAACGATTAAGGATAGACAGTCAACAAGCTAGTTAGTTGGCTATTCAGATATTCGGCTATAGGGACCATTACCCTTTATGGATCCAATTATTGTACACGAGTGTTAACTCAAGCATACTAAAATTCATATCTAAGACAACAGAGTTCTACTCAAATAGTTATCTAACCACCCATCACATGAAAAGACTTAGAAGATGAACGTAGACTGTAGAAAGTCGTAAATGTTGATTGAGGCGAACGATGTGTCCCATATCTGTCTGAAGGTCAGTACCGAGATGAAACCTAGTGTGTCGAGATACTCCCCATTTATTTTTAACGGTTACTACTAACTAAAATATTTACAAGTTCCCATGGATCCTGCGTTTCACGCTTGCTTAGGCGACGGAGACAGGGAGAACTTTAAAATACCAAGTACTATTTTTTCTCAATTTTTTTCTAACTTTTTTCGATTTTTTCTTTTCTTTTCTTTTTTTTTTTTTGAATTTTTTTTTCTCTTTTTTTTCTTTGACTCCTACTACATGTGTGTTCCCATGGATCCTGCGTTCCACGCTTGCTTAGGCGACGGAGCCAGGGGGACCACACACATAACTCTAAGACAATAACATATTATTCATACTGGGGCATGATCTCAACATACTAAATGTCATTCCAGCGCTAATTAACACGTCGATGCTGGGACCCACCAATACTCTTAGAGAAACACGAAATTGCAAAAATAAAAACAGAACGTGATGTGGTGGTGACAACTATCATGTTATTTCTAACACCTGAACTCTGTCTCCTTTATGAATAGACCATCTAGCTGGGCACACCAATCCTTATAGCAAAATGGCTAAGTTTCCATCTACCTAGAGTGGTTAGTGTCACCCTGAAATGTTCAAAGTTGCTAAATTCCGAATTTTATTATTCCTAAAAAGACTCCCTTACCCCCAAACTTAAACTAAACAGTGTCCTCAATGTTTCTAAGTAAAGAACTGGACAAAAATAATAAAATGAGGGAAGATAGTATCGTGTTTCCTGAGCATGGGTTACCTCCCAAGAAGTGCTAAGTTTAAAGTCTTCAGCCAGACTAGAAAAGAATTAGTCACCTCCTTAAATCATATAGCAATAATCGGAACAACTGTGGGTCATCTGAATCAAATAGTGTGCCCCACAGTAGAAGTAAACTGCAGCAAGTTAAGAGGATAAACGATCTGAGTATACCTTGATCCCTATCTAGGTAAACCACATTGACCAGAGGATGGGTTTCTGGTAACTGAGGATCGGTAAATCTAGCTGGAGGATGATCTCGTAAAATTGCAGCGGTGCCTATGTCAGGTCCCAAGCTAGGGACCTTTCTAAGAGTTAATGGTACATCACATGGAGTATGATAGTCACCCCCAAACTTAAAGTTTTCAGTGTCTCTAGATAGACTAATAATAATTTCACTCGTTTCCAGATCGTCAGATTCTCGAAAATAGTCAACTGCTTCTTCTAAATTACAATCCGGTGGTTGATAGGTGCATAATTCACACATATAAAGTAGTTTTTCCTGAACCTTATTTGCTATATTTGAGTGAATTACTAGGTATTTTGATTACTTTTGTAGTTTTGTTAGTTTTTCAGTTTACAGTTCAGAAACCCGCAGAATGGAGCTTAAGAGCTAGAATCACCGAGGAGCCAGTGAAACTCTGCTTAAAATAGGCCTTTCACATACCAAAGTGTAGGGAATTGAATTACAAAGCCAATGGTGAAAGAATGAAGTCATTCTGATCAAAATTGAGGAAGATATGGGCAAAGCCCCGAAGTGGCTTATTTGGCCTACGCAGCCAGCGGCCAGGCGCAAGTGCGGCTGAAGCATGATGCGGTAATGTGCTAAGTCATGATTTGAAGGGCTAGAATGGTTTGATGGGCTAGTGGATAGCCTTGGTGGGTTATTAGCTATGTTTTAGACATCATATGGGTTTAGGAAAGGATTTGGAGCTGATATACCTTGTTGGAGTGAAATATGGATACTTAGCACATTTCCTAGTTCTACTAGGATTGGCTAAGTGGCTAACTCGAATTCCACGTGAAGAAATTAGGCCTTTCTCGTGGGAAGCCTATTGTAGGGGTAGATATAACATATATTGAAGTCCCAATGGTTTATTGGAGGTCAGGTTCATCATCAAAGGCTCTAGCAACCAAGTTAGCCACAAGTTGGCTACGCAAGGAGAGTTTGAGACAAACTAGGATTCCAAAGGCTGAATTCAAAGTGGTCACCCAACTAATTTCGGATTTTTGGCTGAGTACACATATAAATACAAGAGTATCCAGGAGTTTTTTAGAGGAGATATCATGGTGAAAACAAAGACACAATACACGGACAGAAAGAGAAGAAGAGGAGAAAATAGGCGTTTTGGAAGCTGCTGGCTACTTCCGCAGCTGCGCCTAGTAGCTTCGATCATCTTCCGGGTTTGATTTACTTTATCTCTTAATTGTTTTCCATGGGTTTTGAGAAACCCATGATGAGCTAAACCCTTCTATATTGGTTAGGGATGTAATCTGATGTTTGAAGACATGTTTATCAATTGAATGGCGCATATTCCATGATTTCATGCTGTTTTTAATATCGTTCATGTTCTACTGCGTATAATAACATATGATTGATTGCTGATTTATTTGAGTTCAGAATTAGATAAATAAGCATTGAAATCTATTGCTAGACTGGAGTTCCGAGAGTCGGTGTTGTCGAGGGACTCCGGACACAAGTAGCATAGCATATTTGTTAACAATACTTAAAATTGCCATGCGAATATGTGTAGAAGCTTGACCTAGGCTAAATCCTGTGGAGGTACTCACTTGGGTTGTTTAGATTAACCTCAACTCACAAAGACCATAGCTATCATTGGGTTAAACTTGAGTGGAGGTACTCACTCAGGTTATCCGGTGCATAAGAATTCATAGGGTGGAGGTACTCATTCTGTGATGATATTAGGAGTTTTGCCGAAGTAGACGAGATAACTGGCTACTTTAGGGTTTTTGGTATTACTAATGCATGAATGTTGAGTATGCTTTGATTGATAACATGTTGGATGACTGAAGATGAAACCTCTAACCAATGATTTCTCTCTTATTTCACAACCTTAATCGCTTGCGTTTTTACTTATTTGCTTTAGTTAATTTAGTTTAGAACACGATTAAAACCCCCTTTGCTACTTACTTACGTGACTGAAAATACACATATATTGCTGCCTCCTTGTGGGAACGAACTTGTTCTTACTCCTATACTTCATTATATTTTTAGAGAATAAGAACTCGATTATTTTGGTTGATTTCGACACGACCAGTGGTACAAAGCCTAACAAAGTACGCACCTCATCAATAACCCTATCATTATCGCCATTAAATCTGTAGTTGGTTAGGCATTTTTCTAATGGATCTTCTAATGGGTTGGGCCTAAGCTCCATCTCACTAGACGGTTTGGATTCTTCTTCTGATGAGCCTAACTCACTACTTATCAGGGTATCTGGTGGGTCATGCTTAAAGTCCAACTCATGAAAATCTAATCCGAAGTGGGCTCGACATTTCTCTAGTGGGTCTTCTATCAAAGTGTTTGGTAATGTCTCCTGAACTAGGGTCTCTATCATGTTGACAGTTTCTAATCTGGGGTCCTTCCTAGTAGGTGCTAACAACCTTGGATAAGGGGCTCTAGGAATAAAATCGGTGGCCCGAGGGGTTTCCTCAGGCTCATCAGAGACTTTATCAGTCTCTTCGGCTATTGGGTCAGGGTGAACTACAGTATGTCCACTATCAGGCCTAGTTACCCCGTTGTCCACCAATTTACCATTCCTGAGGGCCGTGACTGTATTCACGTGACTGGATGATTTCTCACCCGTCGCCATTTCATTGATGCCTCTTGGATTGGGTTGGGGCTGGGTCGGGAACCTACCAGGCTCTCTTTCTCTTAAAGCCGCATCAATGTCACTAATTGAGGTCTGGGTGCTAGACACGGCCCTTTCTAGACTATGGATTCTCTGTTCAAACTTTTCCTCAATGCTGGGCTGAGTTGGACCGACCGAATTCGTATAACTGAAGCCTGGAGGACCTTTAGCATTACTAAACTGACCTTGAGCCTGGCCTTTCGACCAGGAAAGGTTCGGTTGGTCACTCAGGCCAAGGTTATAAGATTCCGAATATGGGTCGAACTTTCTATGGTTATCAAAGCTAGTGTTATTATAAGGAGCAAAAGCCTGCTCTTCGAATGGGTTGGGCTCTAAACTACTAGCTTGATTCATTTCGACCAGTTCTAGCCTTCTAGATAAGGATTCTAATGGGTTGGGATTTATATTGCTCTCCCACTGCTGGGTTTTCTCGGCAATCTCACTCAGAAATTGCATCGCCTCAGCAGGAGTCTTACTGTCGAATTCTCCGATCGACAAGGACTCAACCAAGGTTATAGTTGCATAATCCAAACCCTCATAGAGAATCTGAACTAGACTTAACTCATCTAAACCGTGGTCTGGGCATTGGGACACTAAGTCGTTGAACCTTTCTACATAAACATACAGAGACTCTCCCTCTTGTTGAGAAAACGTGAAAATTTTCTGCCTAATTGAGGATATTCTGTTCTTAGGGAAAAATTTCTGAATAAAAGATGAAGTAAGTTGGGCATAGGTCTCAATCGACTGAGGGGCCAAGCTATACCACCATGACTTGGCTCTATCTCTTAGTGAAAAGGGAAATAGTCTAAGTTTAAATAACCTAAAGATGATTTTTGAATAATTTTAAAAGGACCAGGAATCAGGAATCAGGTAATTCTAACAACCTATGTGATTAATCAGATAATTCTTTTTAAATTAATTGAAGCGCAAGTAATTGCCAAAATTGGTTTCGTTATGCTAACAAACAGAGGTAAATCACAAGCATGGACTATCAAAATTAATTAACCAAGCATAATCCATCAAGCAAAAGCACAACTGTTGAAAGAAAACCGTTTTCACTATTTAAAACTATGCAATTCTAATAACAAAAGAATTATATAATTATTAGAAAATAATTAAATCACATAAAATTGAGAAAATTACCTTATCCATCATCCCAGTAAATAGACTTAGCTCATGGTGAAGAAAACTTGCTCAAAAGACCTTTTCATTGCTCAAAAAGTTGATTACAAGGTTAAAGAATAGTGCAACAGCTGAACAGATGCGTTTATAAATGTCACAGAACAGGGTTCAGCTGTAACAGAAAGGGTTTAAGCAACAAATATTTAAAAGAATAAGCAACAGGAGCAGTTTGAATCAGAAACAAAAATAAATGTTGCTGAGTCGTCTTCTACGATGGTGGCTGATGAAGAACACGCCGGCCGGAGCAATAGCAGGTCACCGGCGGCGAACGGAAGTATGGCCGGAATTCTCTGTTTTAATCTCTAGGCTTTTGTCTTTATTTTTCTTGGCTTCTCTTGGTTTATATAGGTTGTAGAAACCCTAGGGAGAGTTCTAAACCTAATAGAACTCTCTAAAACAACCCATAAATCTCAATCCGAATCGAAACATAATTCCGGCCATATACATGATTTCCGAGCTGATTTCACGGGATCTTTTGCTGTTTTTGACTTGTGTGAGATATCTATCAATGTTTAGAACAATCTGGAAGCAAAAGAAACTTGTTTCTCACGTGAACTCGAAGTGTGCAGTTGATGCAGGAAATGTCCGATGAGTCGCCGATCCAGCTCGGCCCGATCCAACTCGCTGGGTTGACTCGCCTGGTTGACCCGCTGGGTTGACCCGATCCAACTCAGCCCGATCCAAGGGTGCCCCAATCCAAAGTGTGGGTGCCTTTAACACTTTTTGAGCCAATTTTTCCACAAATCTTTATTCTTCTAATGTACCTACAAAAGCATAAAAAACACGTAATAGACACAAAATCGAATACTAACTCATTAGAAATTAAGGTGCAAATTAGACACTAAAATGTGTCTATCAGCTTCGTAATTCAATTTCCTACTCTGTGGAGGGTGAAAGGCCTAAATTCAGAAGAGTTTTACTGGCTCCTCGGTAATTCTTCTCATACAGCTCCATTCTGCAGATTTTTGAACTGTAACCTGAAAAGACAACTAAACTTCGAAAGTAATAATAATACATAGTAATTCACTCAAATATAGCAAATAAGGGTCAGGAAAAATACTTAAAATGTATGATTTATGCACCTATCAAATTCCCCCACACTTGCCTTTTGCTAGTCCTCGAGCAAACTACAAATCTAAGCTAATCTAAAATACAACTCCGTCTCGTCGAGCAAACGGTTACACTTAGCATGTGCAACAAGCCTTTAAACCCCTAGGTGTCCCTAGTGGACGAGTTATAGTCTCGTGAGGGTTTACCAGAGATGTACCCACAAAACCTGCTTCAACTTCCAAATTTTCCAAAGCACCTGCATCCAAATAGCTACGAAGACATAAAGTTTCTACATACCAACAATAAGAAGTCAGAAATATAAAGAACATTATTCTCATGCTTAATCCTTGAGTTTGCCTCACCAAATAAAAGAGTTCCGGTTCGAGAGTGACCGAATAATTCTACCTCACCAATAGGGTTTTATGAAATTGACACTCAGACGACGCACTTTATGGTTCTCACATATGTGTAGGCAAGAATAAAGATATAAGGCCTACACATGTTGACGGGTAGGAAGGAAAGGTAACCTTCCGAGTCATATTAAGACGTGATCCCATAGAAAATGGGACAAGAAAGAACCCCTTTTTCTTTTTCTAGTGACCTCTACGAAAAGAAATCAACCACTATGCGAAGATGGGAATCGTTACTTACCTTCTCATCCGGTCGACAATCAGCACCATTCTCCCAACATCCCATAGAAACGTCTTCGGTATCAACTGTAGATAATGAACTCTTGAACTTCGTAGAACTTGACGATTTTTAGCTCTTTTTCTCTTCACGGCCTGTACCACTTCAAGCACTGTAACTCAGAATGAATATCTCCGGGTACTGTAACTCAGAATGGATAGCTCTGGGTCAGCAAAAAATATATTTTCTTCTTTTTTTCTCTTTATTCCATATTCAGCAACTCTTTTTCACGTTTTTCACGTTTTTTTTTTATTTATTTATTTATTTATTTACGTGAGTTGCTTGCCTCATACACTTTCTCCTGGACACTTTTGCTATTTTTCTCAATTTCATGTTACGTGAGTATTTTCTCTTCCCGTGAGTTCTGTTTCGTCTCTAAATCTGTATAGAATCCACACCTTTCGATTTCTTTCGCTCTTGTAAGTCTTCAACATGTTTAATTGTATTGTTGCTTACTCAAATATGAATTTCCTCTTTAAATTATTGCTTGTACCTTGAATGTCTTCAACTTTCCTTCAAATTTTTGATGTTCCGCTTGTTGATGATGCTATGTTTCTATGGACGTTGTCGAGAGAACGATGCCAACTGCAAACCAAACTACAAGAATAAGTTAGCAATTCTGATGACACCCTCATGATTGATAAAAAATAGCACTCAAGAGATCAAAAATAGTGCTGAAAATTGGTGCGAGGTTAGGTAGCTCATCATTCTACCCGGAATTAGCATGGATGAAACACTCTAAACGTATAATTGAAGGTCTGGTGCCTCACTCATGGGTATTGAATGATCACAAGTCTAACCTCTACTCTCCTACCGGCAATTTTGGTCCATTTTGGTTGGCTCTAGCCTCTCAAAAACTAAGCACTCCGAATATAGTTCTCTAATATTTCTAAGTTCATTTATTTCGGTTAGAAATCCGTATGTAAACGTAGCTAGAAGTATACTAAATGACTCTAAAATCTCTAAAAGTTGAAGGTTTTCATGCAAATGTGTGTATGCTTAAATATTCTACCTAAAAATCTATATGCCTAATTACTCCCCCACACTTAAACTTTACATTGTCCTCAATGTGAATTGAATCCTCCAATGTAACGTCAAGATGGGAAATTCTAACATGATAGAAAAATAAAAATCAAAAACAAAAGATAGAAATACAAAACCAATGGGTTGCCTCCCATGTAGCGCTTAGTTTAACGTCTGTAGCCCGACTGTCTGGTCGCCCATAGACCAATAATCTGAAAATTTGGGGATCCACCCATAAAACAATCTGCATTGCAAACGTTAACTTCACAAAAATATTAATACACGAAATTAATAGTGAAGTTATTGCTCGATAGAAGTTTCCCCCACACTTAGTCTTTTCTACACTCGGAAGTGGATAAAGAACATAGAACTCGGGAACTTCTATAGACTCCTCTTTGCTAACCTGTACAGAAGGAGAATCAAGTGCTTCCAACAATGGATATTTAGAAGCAAAGTAATTTATCAGTACTTCTGAGGCACATAAATCCAAGCCAAAACGAGGTAAAGGGAAAGGATTAAGAAACAAAGGTTTAGGCAAACCTTCTAAATTATCGTGAATTATGGAATCCTTCTCCTTTTCAAAAATCTGTAATGAATTACTTACCTCTAGTATGTTGTGGTCCTCTATCAAACTTTCTGACTGTACTGCCTCAACAAAGATCTCGGCATTAACATTATTAATATCATCCTCGGAAAGTTCAATTGGGTCTTCCACAGTATTAATCAATTCGGTCTCATTCTCAACACACTCCTCTTCATTTTTCAGACTCACCGTAATCAGAATCTTCATCGGTTTCGCAACCTTTGTCAGAACGTCGTTTAATTTCCATTCGAATGGTCTTACTAATTTCTTCCAGAAGCTCTTCCGGAGCCCACCCGTCATCTTCCAACTTGAATAGTTTTCGAGACAGTTTTCTGATATTCGCACGCCTTCCACCATTAATTACGGTGGAATCTCTTGAACACGACCCTTCCCTTTGAATGAGTGAATGATCATTATTAAGATCTAGAGTCGAGTTAACTACACAATCATCATGGAAAATCATCAGATTTGGAGTTGGAATAACGTCATCATTGCTGTAAGAATTTTC
Organism: Papaver californicum; assembly: GCA_023531435.1. Lineage (NCBI taxonomy): Eukaryota > Viridiplantae > Streptophyta > Magnoliopsida > Ranunculales > Papaveraceae > Papaver > Papaver californicum. Next base: position 11,991 of record JAJJMC010009045.1, read on the forward strand.
AAGAGGTTCTAAATCATTGTCGTATCCCAAAGAATAACGTCGATCACGTTCTATGCTCCAAGCTCTTTTAGCTATTGCAATTTCTTCACCTGATGCCCCTTCATCTATCAGTTGCTCAAACCTTCTCCTAAGTTCTCTCAAACTTGGTATTCTTACACCATTACTTGTGGTGGAGTTTTTAAACCTTATCTCATCCCGCTGAATAGGTGAATGATCATAATTACGATCAAGAGTAGATTTAGATAAACCATCACAAGCATAATTAAAACGGTACGTGGAATATTGGTCATAACCAAAGGATTGGTTGTGATTATACTCCCCGTATGGTTGGAAATTGCTATATGGTTGAGACTGAAAACTAAATTGATTACCATTATAAGCTTGATATTGTGCACTGTACATGGACAAGTACCTGAAAAAAAAAATCTCAAAACTCGGTTAGATAAGAAAAAATCAGCAACTATTTTTTCCTTTTACGCCAGCAACTATTTTTTCTTTTGTTGTGCGTGAGTGTACTTGCTGTTTTTCACGTTGATGTACGTGAGTGTGCTGCCTTGTTTCCTTCTCTAAGCATTCACGTACCTGAAAAAAAAATCAGCAAGAAAAATTAACTAAAAATAAAAATAAAACGAAACTAAAAATAAATAACAATCCGCTATGCCTCCCCGGCAGCGGCGCCAAAATTTGGTCGTGTCGTAATCAACCAAAATATTCAAGTTCTTACTCTACCGAGATATATTAGAGTATAGGAATAAGAACAAGTTCGTTCCCACAAGGAGGCAGCAATTTATATTTATTTCAGTCACGTAAATAACAAAAGGGGGGGGGGGGGGGGTTCGTTGTTGTTTTAAACTAAATTAAGCTAAAGCAAATTACGCAAGTTAATAGAAAAGTGTAGCAGGGAGAAAGAGCATTTGTTAGAGATTTAATCGTCCGTTATCCAACATGTTATCAATCAAAGCATACTCAACATTCATGCATTAGTAATACCAATAACCCTAAAGCATCCTATCGCAGGGCTACTCCGGAAAAACTCCTAATATCATCAGAGAGGGTATCGCGCCACTCTCCGAATTCTTAACACCGGATAACTCGATGTAAACACCAAGTTCAACCCAATGAAAGCAATGGTCTTTGTGAGTTGAGGTTATTCTAAGTAACCCGCCGCAAAGTGCAACTCGGATTCAACCTAGGCCAAGCTTCTACACATACATGTATGGCAACATCCCATTGCTAACAAATATGTTATACTACTTGTAACTAGAGTCCTTCGACAATTCCGGATCGAAAACTCTAATTTAGTTGTAGATATCAATGCATGCTCATTCAATTCATGACTCAAACAAACACACAATCAATCATAAATTATAAACAGTAGAACATGAACGATATTAAAAATAACATGAAATCATGAGATATGCGTCATTCAATTAATAAACATGTCTTCAAACTTCAGATTACATCCCTAACCAATATGAGAGGTTTAGCTCATCATGGGTTTCTCAAAACCCATGGAAAATAATTATAATACACTTTACTCAAACCCGGAAAGAGTACGAAGAACGGATATGACTTCGGAACGCTGCAATGGTAGCCAGCAGCACCAACTTACGCCTCCAGCCTTTTGTGTTGTTTGTTTACGCAAGTTCTGTTCCTCTTTTATCTTCTCCTGTTGTGTATTGTTTGACCGTGTATTATATGTGATATGAGATATTTACTCAGCAGCAAACTCTGCCTTTTATACGTGAGTTGCCAGCTTAATACGAATCCAGCCCAAATCCGGAAATCCTTGCTTTTCTGCCCAGCCAACTCTTTGTACGTCAACTGTCCACCTTTGTTACGTGAGTGGCTTCCTCTTTTCTAGCTATTTTCACGTGAGAAATCTCCATTATTTGTTGTCCCACTTTTGCCAAAACGAATCCCATAAGAAAGGCATAAGATATTCCTTATAGAACTTGAGTTAGCCACTTTTAGAATCCTAGTGGAATTAGGAAATGTGCTAAGTTCCCTTATTCCAGCCCCCACATATATGGCAACTCCAAATTCTTTCCTAATCCCATATGACTTCCCCAAGCTAGCTACTACTCCACCAAGGCATACACTAGTCCACCAAACCACTCTAGCACCTCCAACTAGCCACTTAGCACCTTAGCACTTGCGGTTCAGCCAACTTAGCGCCTGGGCGCTAGCAGCACAAGCTAGTTTGCCACCATGTGGCTTTGCCCATAACTTCCTCATACGAGATCAGAATGACCTCGTTCTTTCGCCGTTGACTTCATAATTCAATTTATTACACTGTGGAGGGTGAAAGGCCTAAACTCAGAAGAGTTTTACTGGCTCCTCGGTAATTCTTCTCATACAGCTCCATTCTGCAGGAATCTGAACTGTAACCTGAAAAGACAACTAAACTTCGAAAGTAATAATAATACATAGTAATTCACTCAAAATATAGCAAATAAGGGTCAGGAAAAACTACTTAAAATGTATGATTTATGCACCTATCAACATAGCATTTCTACTACCAACACGTTTACGCCTCTGCCAAAGCTTGATGAGATGGAATTTTTGAAAGTTATAAGGAACTGATAAAACCATATGAGATGCGCATAATGGAGAAATACTTCAATAACGCCAACAACTTGTAACAAATAAACTTTGTTTCTCTTGTAGAAATTCTACTTGGAAAGTTTATGAGGGAGAAGGAGATGAAGACCCATACTGTTGGGACATTACACTTTATGGAGACATGATTAGGCAGTTAATGGACAATGATTACCTAGAAGGTGAGGTACTCTGCTTATAATGTTCTACGTTGTTCCGGAAGCGACAAGAAGAATTGATGACTGAGAATTACAACCAGAAGTACGCAGAGGTAGCATTCAATAAGCCAGATGCTTGGGTAATAATAGGTGCTTAATTTATATATTGTCATTTTTGTTCTTTCTTTAGTTATAATTCTTGCATATTACTTGTTATTACGTTTTTTTTCTATCTTATGTCTTATATTAGGTGAATCATCTGAAATCAAGGGAAATGGTGCTAAAAAGAGCTAAGAAGAGGAAAGGAGTTCATTCCGGCATAAAAAGGAGAAGTTATAGGATGGAAACACAACTTTCAAACAAGAGTTCCAGGAAGATTTACGGTTGGGAAAGTATCCTAAAAGTCAACCGTAAAAGAAGTTAGTTTTGAGCAAGAAAGTCCAGGAAAATTTATAATTGGATTTAGACTATCAAGGCCAACGTAAAATTATTTGGAGAGATATGAAGATTTTGTCATTACAATCTTGTACATAATTGGAAGACGAAGCCAACCCAAAAATATGAGTTCAATCAGACATCGTATTAGGGGGTTATGACCAAAATGGTGAAATACAAAAATGTGTCCAGGAAGATTTACAATTGGAATTATGGAATCGAATCCAACCGTAAATCTGGGGATTTTTGGTGAGATTTTTGTGTCAGAATTTCGGTTGGGTTGAAGCCATCCGTAAATAGGGTATTTGGCACGTATGTGGGATTCTAAAACAAGGAAAACACGGTCTAAAAAGGATTCTAAACCTATATTTCGTGGATACTATATAAAGAGACTCCCAAGACATTAAGAAGAGACCTTTGACACTTAAAAACAACAAGGAGAACAAGAAGCTAGAGTTTGGAGTTGCGATTGATCATCATAATATCTATGGATTGCTTTACTTGCTTTCTTATATATTTTGCATGAATTCTGAGAAATCCATGAGTTCTTTTTTTTTTGGTTAGAGATATAGCCCTAAGTTGGAAAATGTGTTTATTAATTGAAGTATTCATGCTCATATGTTCACAATCTCTTTAATATTGCTTATGTTCTACCATTTATAATTCCACGTATGATTGATTGCTTGTTTATTTAAGTCACGAATTAGATGAGCATGCATTGGTATCTATAGCTAAACTAGGGTTTTAGATCCTTAATTGTCAAAAAATCTTTGTTACAAGTAGCATAACACAATTTTTAATGACGGGATGTTACCATCCAATTATGTGTAGAAGCGTAACCTAGGTTAAATCCGTGTGGCTCTTGCGCCGGATTGCTTAGAATAACCTCAAGTCACAAATACAATTGCTTTTATTGGGTTAAACTTGAGTGGCTCTTGCGCCAAGTTATTCATTGAAAAGGACTCAAATAGTGGCTCATGCACCTTTGATGATAATAGGAGTTTTGTTGGAGTAAACCTGCGATAGGATGCTTTATAGTTATTGATATTGAGAGTGAATTAATGTTGAGTATGATTCAGTTGATAACATGTTGGAAGATGGAGGATGAAACCTATAACCAGTATTCTCATTCTATTGTTTACAATCTTAAATTGTTTTTTGTTATTATTTTACTTTAAATTACTTTGAACAACAAAATCCCCCCCAGTTTATATAAGTTTCAAATACGAATAATAACCCATATCTCCTTATGGATCGAACTTGTCTTATTAATATACTCTTATTTATAATTATGAAGTGAAAAAACTTGAAATAATTTTGCTTGAATGACATCGACCAAATTTTGGCGTTGTCAGGGAGACATAGCGGATTGTTACTTTGCTTTTGATTTCTTATTTTTAGTTTTTAATTTCGTTCTCTAGAATTGTGTTTTAGGTACTTATCTTTTGGCTTCTAGACCGAAACCGAAACCAGTCGGGTATTCACCAATTGGGATCGAGACTCGCAAAGGAATAGTATTGAAAGATAAACCGGAAGACAAAGAAAGAAAAGCAATGGGTATGGAGGAAAACCGTACACTCAAATACTTGGCGTCTCACAAGTTCGGTACACAATAGTGGTGTATTCAAACAACATCTACATTTGAGATCAATCCAAGGTTGATCCTTGAGCTACCAAAGTTTGATGGAATAACTAATGAAGATACAAATAAACATCTAATGGATTTTCATAATATAGTCATGGACATGCTACTAAAGGATGCGGATGCAGATGGAGTTTCTTATGAGATTTTCCATTCTCCTTGATGGATACTGCTAAGGAATGGTTATACTATCTACCTTCTGGTAGTGTCACAACTTGGAATGGTTTGAAGAAACTCTTCTTAGAGAGATACTTTCCTGCATCACTCAGATTCGGAAATAGATTTGTGGCATTAAGCAGATGGCAGGAGAGACATTGTATGAATGATGGGAACGTTACAAGAGATAGGGGATGAAGTTAGGAGGTACAAGGAAAATGCAAGCATTGGAACCGAAAGAAGCAATACAAAAGGTCAACAAAAAGAGGGTCAAAATGACAATCAAAATATTGTCAGATAGTACAAATAGCTGGGGCATAGAGGACAATGGAGACTTGTTCAATTCAATATATAAAATGTATTAGTAGATCGTTGAAAATTAGTTCGTAAAAACTTATATCATTTTACATTAATTTGCAAAAACCTTATTTGAATGACTTATATTAATATTTATGATGTTTAAAGCTTGTTTGATTTAACTTGTATATTTATGATTGCATATGCATAATATTATTAAGTTGCATATCATGAGCGTGTATAACACGTTATGCAGCATATAAAAAGAACGCATAATCTATTATGCATTCTTTTAAAAGGCTGCATAACATGTTATGCAGCCAATTGTAGGTTGCATAACAGTTTTTGTATAAAAACACACAGAAGATAAGAAGTACTTGTTCATAAAAATCTCATACAAATAACATAAAAAGTCTTACAATTAGAAAACAAGAGTAAATTAATTTCTCATCGTCAACAAAAAATTAAAAATTAAAAAATAGTGTGAATTAGCTTCAAATGGAAAAGTAATAGAACATGTTTTAGTGTGAAACTATTTTCTTAGGCATCTTCAGCGGATTTCTTAGGCGGCTTCAGTGGCTTTTTATACGGATGAAAATTGGTAGGCTTTGTACAAGTTTGCTTGTTGTGATGACCAATCTCACCACAATTACCACAATGCATTGCTCTCCTGGGCGGCTTCTCATAACTTCTCAAATGTCTATTAGTTGGTGGTCGCCATGACGGCCTCCTAACATGAGGTGCATTGATAATGTCATATCCTTCATATACTTCGGGCATGTTTTAGTTCGTTACCACAATGTATAGCTTTCCTAGGTGGTTTTCTCATAACTGCTCAAATGTCTATTAGTTGGTGGTCGCCCTGGCGGCCTCCTAACATCAGGTGCATTGATAATGTCCTCTCCTTCATACACTTCAGGCATGTTGTAGTACGGAATATGATGAATCGCATGGATATAAGAATTATTATAGTACGTAGTACTGAAACAAGGATCAACAAAATCATATTATTATATCTAGACATTGTTATAGAATTAAAAAGCATGAACACATGGGAAGTCGTATACACGCCATCTCCGACAGGTACATGTCATGCACTCTAGGTCAACAAGGTGAGAACTCTCACCGCCCTCGACTTCATAAACATGAACATCAGATTGAAATACCATCCAGGTTACGTGACACCCCAACTAAAACACCTACTTAGCCAAAAGGATTACAATTTAAAATTGAAGCATCAAAAGTTAAATCATCGATTTTAAAAATTATAATAATTGCATAAAGTAAAATAAAACAAACCCCAAGCTCTATGATACTTTAAGAATGAAAATTTCTCGAGTGATATATATTAATGTGTTTTTAATAGATAAATAAAGAACACATATATACAAAGATATATAAATCTTTAATTCGCTAAAGATTTAAGCTACAAAAACTGATATCTTCACGTGCACCATTTTTTCTGATAACTGAAGTGGAAACAAATGAGCACATCATCCCAAAAAGGGTGCTCAGTGGAACAACTTTCAAGTAATCACTGAAACGTTTCACAAGTCAAAAGAACAATAATTTAAAGAGACAATAATAATTTAAAGCATCCAACAATTTAGGAATTAAGAAGCAAAGTGTACCCTAACCTCGCCCTACTCAATGGAGAAGACGACACTAGAATAACCCCAATCAATAATCGTAACGCCATCTATATGAAGTTCCCACCCAAATCATGGTTCCGGAAGTTACTATCAAGATCAGATAGTTAGACAATCAAGCATAATATACACACGAGTGATTCCCCCAAAATAAATAGTATATAGAATATTGAGACGGTGAAGCATGTCGCCCTACTAAATAATAATGCATAGGTAAAGAATGCCGCCCCACTGTTAATATTGTATATAATATCGAAACGGTGAAGAATGTCGTCCTACTCAACTTAGCAAGAAGTTGTGGGGAGCCACAAACACTCTTTGCGGGGAAAAACACACAACGCATATCACACAACATACACATTCGGACACACATAAAAACATGCTCACATATAGTAAAGACACATCATGCTCGTAGATAAAAAAAAAAACTTAATGAATACAAGAAGGTTATAAAGTTCTCACCTCAATAGATGTCATGTCACTCCTACCTTGGCTTCTTCATTCCACAGGTTCACCATCCGTATCAAGCGTTTATATCGAAATGATCGACTCTTTGTTATTCCAAGTCCAAGATTTCACTACAACAACACCATAGTAACGAAATTCATCTTATAGAATCACTAATGTTTTCATTGCCAGAGATTGAGAAGATGGAAAAAGAAGGGAGAAGAAAATTATTTCGAGTTTTCACTTTACTCATGATTGTTAAATTATTTTTTGAATCTCAAACAAATTCACAATCCTTGATGGTTCCTGTGGCAATCACGTGTATGATGATTAATCCAATAATGTCACATAATTTTACACTTGATTTACACCTATTAATATCTAATATTGGTTCTTTTCAAACTAAACCTAGACATTAAGGTCTATCCCATGATTATTAATAGATCAAGCCATGACTAAATTAGTTTAGTCAAATTGTGCATGTTAATTTGCAAGTGTCATATCTTCTCCGTCCGATGTCTGAATGACGCGTTTTAGTAGTCTATCTCGTATAACGTTTTGGGATATAAATAATGGTACTATTGGATTATCCAAATTATTGTCTTATTAATTACTAAATTTGATATTCAAATTTAATTAATTAAGTCATACGCGACGTAATTGTCATTTGAACAGACAATTAGGATTTACCAGCTTCCGGGTCTTTATAGGTTACACCCTCATCAACAAGACTCTTCATTTTAACTTCATTATTTGATGTGAGAATTGTGTTAAAACTCAAACCAGTGTTCCTCCTTGTTAAAATCAGTTAAATTACCTTCTTCCGTATCTAATCAAAAAGAGCACTAGCAGGAAGCTTCTTGTGATGCCTAATCCAGTCGTTGAAAGATTCATCAAGACTCGAAGATGTCTTCCCATACCTACAACCATGAAAATAGTCATTTGACCAGCACTTGCGAGGAATAGCTTCAATATAATTTGCAACCCATCCACAACCAAGACCCATAATTGTTGTGATAGCAGTTTGGTAACCTTCAGGACTAAGACCATTTATAGCAGCTTCAAAAGCATCATCAACGGAACCATACCTATCATCAGAAACATTAATTGGTAAGTTTTGCTTAAGATAATAATAGCAGTAATTATGGAAAGAACTAGAAAAAACAACTAGAATAACTGCCTTTATTCCTACAATCAAATAAAGATGTGATTGGCATGTCATCAACAACATGCTTCAAATTATTCATGAACCATTCTCAGTTGTCATTAAACTGTAAAAAAATACATAATGGAGTATGCATCTAACACAACGGTTGCATAATGTATTATACTGATAAAAAAATGATGCATAACGTATTATGCAGCTATGAAAAATATGCGTAACGTATTTGTTTGTGGAGAAAAACGAATTCAGAGGGTAAATTGAGAAAAAGTGGGGTGAGCATATGAATGTTCATCTAATCCTTAAACATTTGTACTGTTGAAGTACTTTGTTTAGATTCGAGAGATCAATCTGTATAATCCTGGCCTAAACCAAGCAATGGTCGTTCCAGTCTTGCTTCAGTCACAAAAGAGAAGGAGAAGGGTTGGTCTTAGGGATGGAAGTAGGAGAAGAATTAAGGTCAGAGTATCAAACTCTGTAGGATGTAATAGGTGTAAATAGTTACGAACAATTTCTTTGTGTGTGAGAAAATTGGGTGAGCGAGTAGTTCGATGTTGTTCTGTGTTAGGATTAGACTTATCTGTCTCTGACTTCCAAAAATTATCCCCCTGTCCAATATATTGAAAATTTATTTTATAATCATAGATATTGTAACCGTTCACCTGACTACCTCTCTGGAAGAAAGTGGCGATGGTTGAGTAGTGGAGAAGGTGGAGAAAGTGTTAACAACCGCTCCCCACTTTGTTAGAGGTTGAATGAATGGTTTCTTAACCTACCACTTCCCTACTCAACTGTTGATCGAACTTTTCAGAGTTTTCTCTGTAGTGGGTGCATTGTTGCACCGCGTGTCGTAGACCGTCAGACCAATACCCTAGTGAATATCCCTTCATTTGTGACATCTTTGATGTCTCGTGTAATTTTGTAGTATTCAGCACTATTGACATTAAGTCAAATGAGGCTTGCTTAGTTAGTCAATTGACTAATGGCTTGTCATGCATGGCTAGGCATGAATAACGAATCTTGATGAGCCTGACAGGACTAGTGAGGCTTGCAAGGAGCAGGTATACTGAAAATAAATATGTATTTATTTAGGCTTCATGTCAAGACTCTGATGTAATCGAGTGAGCAGTGTGAGTTTGAATGTTTCAACTAGTATTGACATGTTGAACTGAATAAGTGATGCAGGATAAAGGCATTGAGTAGGTCGAACAGTGTCTTTCACGTCATCAGCGAGAGGTGATGGATGGTCGTGAAAGAGTGATAAAGAAAATATTTGAGTATTGAATTGACTAAGATATGTATCCGGACATATGTGAGGAGTCACACTAGTCAATTAGCATTGACGTTCTTATTTTGCAGAAAAATAGGTGTAGCATGCTGATCATAAACATATATGTAGCATGTGGAGCACAAGAATATGTATGTGAGGCCACACGTGAAAACATATGTGTGAGGCCTAGTATGGCTTTGTGATAGACACATTTTAGTGTCTAGATTGCACCTTAGTTTCTATTAAG
>JAJJMC010009045.1:42054-54859 GCA_023531435.1 Papaver californicum
AACTTTGTGAAAAAATGTTTGTTATAACGTGTTAAAATATATTTATAATTATAAAATGTGAACTAGTATTTTTTTATAAAATTATACATGTAAAATATATGCACCGATATTCCACCAATATTTAAACAGAAATTTCCCCGGTATACCGACGTACCAGTGTATAACTCTCGATCGGTACGAACCGAAATCTCCGATATAATACAACCTTGCTCAGGACACATAAAATACCTTCAACAATGTTTAGAATTAGGCTAGTAGTCAAGTCCGTCTTTCTCAGCTTCTGTTCAATGTTTGTTTCCTTTTCTTTTACATTGACAGCTGGAAAGAGAGAGAAGGGGGCCAGCATATAGTTACCTGCCGCCATCCCAGTCACAACTTTCTTTCAAGGACAGCTTCTGCATCTTCCTCCTTTCACAAGTCTCACACAATTATTATAAAATTCCATTTTGTTTGTCTGCCCTTTCTCAAATATCTGGTCCTACCACCCATACTCTTTACGCTCACCAAGGTAGATCGAGTACGACACCATTGGTCATTCGCCATTCAATTGTGCTTCCTTCTGTATCATGAAAAAACCTACTCCCTATAATTATTACTATTACTTTTACATTTTAATCTAAAAATAAGTCAAAATAAAAAAAATAATAGTAACATTTTGCTGAAACGAAGATAGAATTATTTATTTGTTTTTAGAAAGAAACTTGTTGTTGGGGCGCTGGAGTTGGGGGATTATCATCCATGGATGCATTATGATTTAAATGTCGAAAACATGCATAGAAGGATCTAAAAATAACTAATATCAAAATCACATTTTTATTAACTAAATCTAAATTTATAACTATTTTTTAAGGAAAAAAAAACTTTAAATTTATTCTCTCATTTTTTTCTTCATCTGTTCCTAATTTTTTCTCTTCCTCAATCGTTTTTTCAAACAACGATTCATTGCCAAATCAAAATAACTTTTATTAGGTAAAAATAAAAAAAAAATATCATTTTTTTACTTTTAATTGGTTAAATAAGTTAGATTGTTCGAAATTCAATTTCAAGTTTTAGCTTCAGAAACTACCTGCGGTTGGGAATTGATGAAATCCCAGCCGTAAACAACAAATTACCGCTGGGAATTGATGAGCTAGATAATTATACAATTACGGTTGAAAAATGAAGAACTCCTTGCCGTAAGTTTGATTTAATTTTTTCATTACGGCTGGAAAAAATGAACTCCCAATCATAGTGACTATGAAGTTTTTCACTTACGCTGGGAAATGATAAAGACCCAGGCGTAAATAGGATTTCATGGCTAGGTTACTATTGAGTCTTAGCCATAAGTGGTTCTGAAATTTCAAAAAAAAAAAATTATTTGATTTTCAAACACCGACTATAAATCAATTCATTAATCTACTCTAACCAGTAACACTTAATTAGCTAATTTATTAACACAAATCAATAGAGGGTGGTTTAACCATTATCAAAAAAGTTTAGGATAAGGGGTTATTGAGTTTACTACTAAATAACCTTATTTTGCCTTATTGCCAGCCCATAAAGAAAAATCCTGAAGCCTCAATAATAGGCTTCATTGTAAAATATTTTTGTGTTTAATCTTTTCTTAGTCTAACTTAATTTCTACCTGAACTTATAATACTATTCATTTTTATTATCGGTAACAAATTTAGTACCGATCAATATTATCGTCCAATAACTTTATTATTGTATAATAATGACATTAGCAATGTACAATATTACAGTACATGACAACTACAGAGGTTGTGTGTTATTATCTGTTAAGAGGTAGGCAAATCGAACAAGAATACTGAGAGATTATAACACATGATCTTGTTTGTTTCAATTTAATTTGGGATCTAAATATGATTCGAAATCTGGTTGATTCAATTTGATTCGGATGTCAGATCATTTGTTTTTCATTTTTATGAGATCATCCTCGGCTTATATATACGATCAAGAGGTATTTCATTCATGTATAATTTTGTATTTGACTTGTTCGACACATATCTGACCATTTTTAAAAAAAAAAAATTATACTATTTAACAAATTTTGAACCAAATTCAGATAAATTTTAATTTAAACAAGTTAGTTGAGTTGAAAAAAAACACATGTTACAAACCTTATTTAATTGATTCCAAAGTTATTCCACTTCAAACTTTGTAATGGGCTAGGTATTGTGGATCTCAGTTCCATAACACAAAACATATAATCTGTGTTTTGGATTGAAAAGAAAATCCAAACAAAAAAATTGAGACCTAAAAATAAAAGATATAACCAAAAAATAGGGAGGAGGGAGGGAAAGAGAGAGAAAAGTATTTTATTGTGTAATAGTTTTTCGTTTAACATCATGAAACCACTACATATTTTATTGTAAATTCCTTAGTTTGTTCCCTCTTTATAGGGAACCAACTTTAGATTAGTGACATAAATGAGAGTTTTAGACTTGGAATCACAATATGAAGGGCCATAAGGCCCTGAGAGTAAATCCCACTCAAAGAGTCCAAATCCAAAATCCCAAAGATCATTCTGAATATATGGAAAATGAACTTTGGAGCATAAGTGAAAAAGATAATGAGTTACCACTGAGATAAAAGGAACTCATTACCCGTTTTAGAACCAATCTTTAGGGTTCAGAATACCTTATTGGCTCCAACAACAGAGATGGTATGTGTTTGGAGCAATATAGTCAATCTCGGTCGAGATACAATAATTATAAATATAAAATTTGGAACAAAAATTTTAACAATAATCTCCCTAATATAAAATTGTACCAATATTTCGGTCCCGACCAAGATAAAATGAAATACACATCGGGTTGGAGTCCACTTTGGAGTGACCATAGACCTTATTCCATGCGTAGAAAATTATGACATTACATACTTTTTTAGCAAGAATTTTTATTAGTAATTTTTTTGTATAATAATTGTCAAAGTTGATTATTTTTTTCATCAAAAAAATTAAGGAAAATTAATTACAGTAAAATACTTTCAAAACTACATTTTCTTTGTTATTTTTGTTTCAAATTGCATGTTGATCTTCTACTAAATCTCAACATTGCTTCAACCATTATATCACTTACAAAATTAAACAACCATTATATCACTTACAAAATTAAACAATCTATTTTTAGTACATCACTGCATAATTATGCAAGATATCTCGAATTTCATACTCTCTCCATTTTAAAATATCCGTCCTCTCTATTTTTGTCAGTTTCAAAATTTTGTCCAGCTTCTGTTTATAGTCGTATTATCTCGATAAACTTTCAAATATACATTTGATCTTTTATACTCATAAACTTAATTTTAATGGGACCTAATTTAAAATATTAAGTAATATTCGTATAATTAGGAAACAATTGTACTAATATCTTTATTCCTTATATTTCATTCATTTTAAAAATAAAATGATATTTTTAATTTTAGTAATTATAAAACATTTAGTAGGGATAATTTTGGATATGCCTCCGATCTCCTTAATAATTTGACTTAGTCAAAGCGGACATATATTTTAAAACAGAGGGAGTAATACAATTTCATCCTTCTTGTAGAAAAGTTTTGGAAACAGTTTGTCGTACGCTACGACATCATCAAAGATTTGCAAATATACATAGTACACATATATTTATTTTAGTAAATTATCAAATTTACATGCAAAAATGTAATACTAATAAAGTGAGGATATTTATTAGTTATTTCCATTAAATCATCTAGTTGATGGCTTATTTGAAGTTTTTTTTTGGATTAGACAATTTGATACCCTTTTGCTAATTTACCAAAATTCGATACCGTTCCAGCAAAATTCTTTAAGTCACAAGAGCAAAGGCTATGAGTTGAAAGACTCAATCAAAAAGAAAAGCTTTAAGGAATTTGATCAAATTTAAGGATACTATGGGTAGAGGGAAGCCCTCTTTAACCCTAAACTTAATCAATCACTTGTTCAATTGAAAAAGCAGTTTAAAAGTCTTCGTTATACGGCTGAATGTCTTCCCTTTGAAAGACAAAAACAAGGTTGACCATCTGCCCCTTGAAGTAAATACTATTAAAGTATATTATTAAAAAAATAATTTTTGTTTGGAACAACATACCGTCTTCCCTTTAAAGTTATACTCCCTCAGTACCATAAAAATAAAGCCTTTTATATGTTATTTTTTCAAACAAATCCTTACTAATAACTAGCGTTGTTAAACTTTTCTCGAAGAAATATAAAGAATCTGATAGTCATGTTTATACTCATTGCATAGATCTTTTAAGAAAGATTTTAACAGTATAACATTTACGAATATCCTCCTTTTAGTTTGTGAGATATGTCAATTTGAAGTTTTAAAACAAAAGGGTAGATAAGGGAAAACTACTAAATATGGGATGGAAGGAGTTGTTGTCAAAATTTACTCCTTCCGTCCAAGTTATATAGGCATAAAACAAGTTTGTATTAGATTAAAATAAATATGAAAGTTATAAAAATAATTTTTTTTCTATATTACCCCTCCTTTTTCGATGAAAACTATAAGCATTAAATTCGTTTTAGTGTAATATTAATATCATTAATAAGAGTATATGTGAAAAATTATCTAGGAATTAGAACTATGTCTATCTATATGGACAACCAAAAATAAGAAATATATTTATATATCTTGTACAAAGGGAGTAACATAAAAATTATTAAAAAACTAACTTTTGATTTTGGGTGGTAAACCGCCCTTTGACGTTGAAATTGTTAAATCATAATATAATAGCTATTAAAAATTTTCAAAACGGCTAAAGGTATGTTGTACATCGTGTTTGAAACTCCCAATCCCACGGTGGGAAACATATCCTATCAGTTTTATTTTTAATCATTTTAAAATGAATGTATCTCGTAGCCCTTGCTTTAAACAGTGTAGTGAATTTTGAGTCTCGTTCTCATCTCGACCGAGATCAGAACATTTTAACAAAAAATAAATTATGAGATTTTCGGTGAAATATTAAAGTCTCATATTATGTACCTCTAACATGTACGTTAAGCATTTTGTACATATTACATATGTTAAACTTGAATGGATATAATAAAACAACACCAATTTTCAATAAAAGTAAAACTAAAAATCAAATTGCATAGTGTTGGCTTTGATTTTTATAACCAAATTTTCATACTATTCCTCGAATTACTAATTTATCTCGACAAGTTTTTAAATTAATTCTTTTTTAACCGGTAAAGGGTAAAAAAAAAAGAAAAAAAATGACGCTAAAAGTACTGATAGGATTATAAGCAAATTTTATCGGCTAAATCTCGTCCCGCCCAGATTAAGGCTCGCCTTACGCATGGACCGAAACAGTGATTCTGGAAGAAATCTCAATGGAAACAATGGGTATAAAGTATAATCTTTAATTAGAATTAGGGTAATTCCGAGCCGACTCGGTATAACCGGGAAAACTCGGTATAAACCGGGAAAAATAGGTACTAAAATGCGCCTATAGCGTTTCGAGTCTTCGACCACGACAGTCCTAACAAAGCGCGTCTGGTTTTGAGCCGGCACATAGGTAGGCAAATCTCGAATTGCCAAGGTCAATTTTTCTGTTAGACTTTTCTTTTGGTTTAATCTGCTAACAACTGGGCCCCACGTTTCCTTCTATCAACGAATTCAAAATTCTAGCACACGATTCATTCTTTTAAATAATAAACACAGGTGATACTGAGGGGTACCGATTATTTCCAACTCCTTGTTCATAGATAAGGGATAACCTCGACCAAAACTATCTTACCGTTTCATACTTTCCATTCACAAGACCTTAGTAGTTTATAGCATTAGCCTTTGTCCATTGTTTTTAAGTCTTGCCAACCAAAGTCCTAGTAATTTTACCACAATGTTGAGTCACTACACAGTACAAAAAAGATTGTATATCGTTCAATGTTCTAAAAAATCAGTACGCTCTAGCATAGAGACCAGAAATTAGGTCTCGCATATGGTATGATCTTCATCAACAATCTTAGCCAAGTTAAACTTTTTGCACACATTGTACCTTTGAAAATTTAGTGGTTACTAAATCACTCGATTTTTTTGAATAATTTCCAATTGAATTTATATCAAGAGGGTAATAAAAATGGAGACCGTTAAGAGATTCCCTCTTGCTTCGAAACACTGTGGTGAGTCGCGGTCTAAAAGTCTGACCGGATTTGGTATCTCCTTATATCTGGTCTGGTACCTAGTGGCTAGTATTAGCACTATTAATTTATAATTTATTTCTTCCATAGTTATTTAATCATGTTAAAACCTTAGTTTGTAATCTCAATAATTATTTTCCTCGGTTTAGGTCTAAAAAATCTTAGGTGATAGGTTTTGTTTATTTTGGTTCTTTTTAGAAGATAAAAATAATTGTTTGGAATATTTAAGGATGTGGGAATCCATTCACGTAAAACCGTTTATCCTTCATAATTAACAAAGAAAGACCTGAGATCTTTCTCTTATCCGAAACAAAGTCACAAAAACATCTGGTGAAATCTCTCCTTTTATTCTATCCTAATTCTCATATTATGGACACAATAGATCTAGCAAGAGGAATAGCAATTTCCTGGTTAGATGGATTTCATTTTGATATAGTACAATAGAATATTAATATGATAAATATCATAGTTCAAACTAATTTTGATCTAAACAATGAAGTCTTATTTATTTTTATGGTAGTCCTTACCCATCAAATATGAACATAGCTTGGGATTTCATATATGAAATAGTTGATCAAGTAAATAGGCACAAAATGCCTTGGATGCTTCTAGGAGATATGAGCCTAATTTTTAACAAATCTGAAAAAATAGAAGGTTTACCTTTCAACCCTAAAGACAGTGAGTACTACCATAATATCTTCCAAAGAGCAAGTCTTATTGATATGATTTTACTCGGAACAATTATAGGAAAGACTCTGTCAATATTAAAGAAAGGCTAGATAGAGCAGTGGCCAATGCAAATTGGAATCTGCAATTCCCTAAAGCCAACCTAACTTATCTGGTAGATGTGGGTTCAGATCTTTGCCCTATCTCCATTTCTATAGATGATGCCTATGGAAAAATAGAATGAACATTTAAGTTTTATGATACCCGGCAGAAAGAAAGTTCTTATGTCCAAACAATTAAAGAATCTTGGAACCAAATTTCAACAGATAACTCGGCTGATGTTTTGGTCAATAGTCTTAGTAATTTAGGATCTAAACTGTTAGATTTGAAAAGAAATGTCTTTGGACAACCTTCAAAACAAATTAAAAAACTTCTAACACAAATTGATTACCTTAATTCTTCTCAGTATAACTATAGGAAGGAAGATCAAATTCAAACTAAGATGTTAGCTCTTGAAAATCTACATGCTACTCAGGAAGCTATTGTTAAACAACAATCTAGAGATAATATTATAAAGCTAGGGGAGAAAAATACTAAATATTTTCATACTATTACTCTTAGAAGGAGAAAATAGAATAAAATAGAATGCTTGAAAAATAATAGACACATTTATATGTCTGAATTGTTCCCAATTTTTATATTGTTAGAACTTGATAGTGCACAAATTATGCTATTTTATGTGTTTGTAAGTATTTTTGGGAAATAAACAATTATGGAAAAATCGGCTCAGAAAGTGTTAAAGGCACCCCAGAATTTGTTTAAAGGCACCCATCCTATTTCAAAACACAAAATTTGGCGGTATCTTTTACCCTCAACTGCATGAATTTTTGATCGAGAAATCTTGAAAATCTGGAAGAGTGTTAAGACAAGATATTGTCATGTCTTAATAAGGAGAGTTTATACGTGATTAAAAGACAATAAAATCAACAAAATATTCGATTCATCACGAGCTCAAACAAATAAAGAAAGATTTTTAGTCTCGTTTTTTTTTCTTCATATTTTGATAGTTTGATTTGGGAACAAATTACACTCTCGGGCTGGAATAAAGTGACAAAAGGAAACCTGGTCGAGAAAACAGAATCATCGTGAAGAAAAAAATATCCAAGAAGAAATAAAATCCCGAGAATTTATTCTCATTAAAAGAAAAGAGATTATGAAGCTTGGCTATTGTTCTAATATAAATAAAAGGGGTGATCGACAGCTGGGGGGGTGGGGGTGGCAGAGGCCAGAGATCAAGAAAATAAAAAATCAGATTCATCTCTGCTTGTGAAGAATATGATAAGGAAATCGTTGCCTAAAGTTTGAAGAAACCATTGTAATATGGTGAACAGTTGTTAATAACCGTTTCCTTTTTTTTTTTAATTTTAATATCTTTTGTAACAATTTTGTGAATAGTATCTGCAACAGTTTCTAAGCTTTATACATAAAAGAACATTCATTTATTTACTGATCCCGGAGTAAGTCGTTTATTCATTAAAGCCTTTTATTCATTCTTCGACTCAGTTGGTCAGATCTTTTTGTATTTTCCTTCTTCTCAAACACTTTTGAGCTATGCACCTATCTTTTGAGAGTGTTTTGAGTGTGATGAGCTAAACCAGGAAGCTATTTTTCACATTAGTTTGGTAAATATAATTGATATTTTATGACTTTTTGTATTTATTTTAATGGATTTATAATTTTTACTAATTGGTTGTCATTTAATTTGATGGGTCATGCTTAGCTTAGGTGTTTTGATGATCCATGCTTAGGATTTACAATCAATGTTTTAAAAATCTATCTTTACCAAAGAAATAGAGTCCATAGAAGAACTTTAATTGTTTAGAATTGATATATGCATCACTCGAGTATGAATAAGGTGAAATCCTGAGTCTCAATATCTTTTAATATTTTTACCATCTTTTGTATATAATTGATAATATTATAAATTAAAATTAGGTCTAAGAAGGTAACCAACTTCAAAACCCCTAATTAATAAATCGTCCATTTTTTCTAGCCCTTATATAAAATGGCCTTTCTGTTAGTTATTTAACCTGGCCCTACTAAAATGGTCAAATACTTTGATTTAGTCAATTATGCATGTTGCAATTACCATTATATCCTTATTGACCTATTCTTCTTCTCGCACCAAGAGGCAACTTTGCTGCCGGCTAGCCATGAGTACGAGAGAGGTTGTGCTTCGGGTGTGAAGAGTTTTTTTGAAGTCGAGAGGTACACCGAACTTGTAATGAGAAATGGTAAAATTTTTGGCTTTAGTTGGAATGAAAAATACAGGGAAGCAAAGAGGTTTTGTTGTTGTTGGTTTCAAGGATTAACTGAGTAGATTAATGAAGACATTTGAGTTCTTAAATGAATTGGAAAGACGGGTTTGATATAGATTCGAGTTGGAAGAGTCTTGATCTAATTGTGGTCGTGAAATCAGTAAATGAGTTGGGATTATCTACCGTTGAAATTGATAATGAATGGATGAGATTAAGGTTTGTTTGATAGTTTTGAATGAATTAGACATGCGTATGAATTTAATTGGTTGTTTGCGAATTTAAACGAATGGGTGTTCATTAAAACTGGTGATAGTGGTGATTTGTTAGTTAATATATCACCAGGAGGCACCAAAACATGGAGTACTTTGCTTACTCATTTGAAAGGAAGAGCAGCATGAAGGTGGCACAAGAGCTGTTTAGTAAAAGTGCATCAAAGGGATATTGTGTTTCAAGAGCAAAAATGCTATCAGTCTCCAACTGCCTATTCTAATAGATCTGACAATCTGTACAATGGGTATTTTGTTCATGAGATGGGGTTTACCCTTGGGTGTCAGTCCGATTTTCATTTTATGTATTCTTTGGTTCTTATGAATATAAATGATGCTAAAATTTGTGTTGACAAGAAGTTAGCTGTTGAATTGTCAAAGAGATAGAGTTTTGTTGCTCTTTTTGGCTAGCATAGTTGGAATGTGGAAGGGCCGGGAGTACACCAGTTGTCTCATCACTTGCCTGGTACAATGGGAGCAAAACCTTCTCGGCTACAGCTACAATGTGTGGATCAGTAATCGTGGACTGTTCTTCAAAACCTAACTGATGTTTTTCACTTGGTATGAGTCACCGAGTTGACTCAAAAATAACTCATGACACTAACTCGACCTAATCAGTCCATAAGAGGGGCGTAAATATTTTTTACTAAGTAGGATAACTGATACGTAGGCATTTAACTAACGTTATCCGTTTTTTGAACGGAAAAGGTCAATGTCAGCCGCTTTATATAATGGGTCAAAAAAACGGTCATTATTATAACCCAAAAAGTTGGCCGCTTTATTAAAAAACCCAAATTAAAATTAGGTCTAAAATCAATCTTTATAAGTCTGGGTAATGAATCTTATTTATCACTTGTCATAACCACATCAATTTTTGGCGCCATCGACGCGGACTTGTTTTTAGGTTAGGGTTTTAGATTTCTATTTGTTTTAGGTTTAGTTTTTAATTAGTTTAGGGTTTTTGTTTTTATTTTTATTTTTTATTTTCAATTTACTTGGGTATTTCTCTTAGCTTTGTTGTGCAGGTAAAGTTTTGCAATTTATTGTGGAAATTGCCTACCTAAAAAGGTAAGTGGTATACCTCAATTTTTTATTTTTAGATTTTCATTAATTTTTTTATTTGTATATATTTCTTTTAGCTTTTATTTTATTTTATATATATATATAAAAAAATACCGTGCACACACCAATTGCATTCGTCAGACTAGCGATTTTAGGAAAACTCGTAGAAAAATCAGTTGAACCCGTGTCTTGGATGGGAGTTACCAGCTGAAATTCCACAAGCCTTAGCCCGTACCTTTGACCAGTTTTTGATTGTAGGTATATTTCGCTAAGGTAACCTGAGCTTACCTGATTTAGTCGAACCTGCATTTGCACTGGTATTAAGATAGCCAATATAATGAATATCTGACTTAGTTTCAAAACAGACATTACCCGTACTATGACCATAATGTGGATAGTACTTGGGACCACTACCAACCTTCTAAAGGTTATGGTTCATATCATAGTGATCACAATTACTATTCGTACGCGCACCAGTCATATGAACGGGAAAACGAGCAAAATTCGAGTTATTTGTCTTTAAAGGATTCCCTTAAGAAGTTGCAAGCTAGTACTATTTCTTTCAAAAATTCCATGAAGAAGATATGGTCTAGTACTCCTTATGGTGACCCAAATACTTCTCTAGAAGAATTACCTGAGTAGTTGCGATCGAGTACTTCTTATGAATCTATTACGACTCTAGAAGAATCACTCAGGAAGATAACTGAGATAACAAATAGGCTTGAGTTAGAGACAAATAGGTACAAGTTAGAGACAAATGAAAGAATTGCAACGATGTGAATTGCTCAAAATAATCTTAATTGTCAAGTGTTTTCAACATTACCCTTGATAATAATGATGGATATTTACCTAATTTAGAGGGAGGGGTTAGAATTGAAAACACTACTTGTTTAGATAAGGTTCGACCATCTTCATGTTATTATGGTGATGATTATGATGATGAAGAATCTGGAATATATAGGCATAGTAATCAGGAACTTGTTACTCCAATTGAGCTTCATGAAAATAATGTTATTTCTGGTTCAAATCCTAAAATTTAATGATTATTCACCTATTCAAGAGGAAGAGGATTTGACTAAAGATACAATTGTTTTGGACGATGTAGTTTTTCCTTGTTATGAAGCCGATGATGGATTAGGGGAACGGGTTTATCCCGAGACTAGTGTTTTAGAGTCCAACGATTCAGGAACAATAGTCTCAAACAAAGATAATAGACTCGTTGAGATTTTAAATATGAGTGAGGATGCACCTCCTGATTATAACTTAGAAAAAACAATTGACTATTTTTAAGAATCTGATGATCTAGAAATTAGGGATATTGTGAATAGTCTTTCTAGAGACACCCAAAATTCTAAGTTTGGGGATGGTTGTCATTCTCCCTGTGCTTTACCTTTAACTCTTAGAAAGATCCCACACTTGGGACTTGACATATGTGCCTCTACCATTTTAAGAGATTATCTTCAAGAACTGTTTTCCGAACCGAATGATGTCCAAAAAGAAGTTCAGTTGTTAGAGACCCATCCTATGGTTGATGTGGTCTACCCAGGTGATAATACCAAGATTGAATTTGTTTTCCAACCAAAAAAATTTCTTCCAATTGTGGGAACGTTTGAATTTCAAATGTGTCAGTCATTAAGTTTTGAGACTAAGCCTAATTACTTTAGGAGATTAGAATCGACACATTTGCTTAAGAATGACCACCACCTCCATTGTGGTCAACTGTGTAAGTCCAATCTGATTAACTTTGAGGATCCATAATTATTCAGGTTACTTTTATGTGCTTTACAACCTAACCTTTCTGATCCTGCCTATGAGGAAATCCATCCCATGAAAATATTTTATCTAGACCCTTTTCTAGATGTTGAACCTGAACCACAACTAAATGTAGTTGTCTTAAACAAAAAACTAGATAAGGGTGTGCCTGGTTTGTTCATTTTCTTGGCCTGTTGCAGTTTCCTTTTATTTGTGTCAGCTCTATTTGATTAAGATGACCCACAGTTGTTCCGGCTATTGCTATATGATTTTATGAGGTAACTAATTATTTTCAAAGTATACTTGAAGACTTTAAACTTGGCACTTTGATGTGGTTTTATATAGTGGTAAAAAGAGGTTCGATTCTCGAACTTGTGAAGGTAATGATTTTAGAAAATATAGGAATTAATCTAAACTAATAAAAATCAGGAAAATAAACTAGAGATGATTTTTAGAAAATATGGAGAAAACCAGGAATCAAGATTCGGTTATTTCTAACAATTTATGTGATTAATCGGGTAATTCTTTTAAATAAATTAAGCTCAAATATTGCCAAAATAGGTTTTATGCAAACAAGTAGAGGTAAATCATAAGCATGG
>JAJJMC010009055.1:0-11532 GCA_023531435.1 Papaver californicum
TTTGATCAAGCAATTGTTTATCTCCTTCCTTCAGGTATGTTAAAAATTTTCTTTTGGGTATCTTACTTTAAATGTCTAATCATGATTGATTCTTTTCAGAAATATGATTGAACTGATCCTTAAAAACTTTCTTTCCAGGTAAAACATCATGTCGTCTAGGAATCCCAATGCTACTGGTGACCATCAAGAATCTGGAAGACCTGCTAGAATTTCTTCCTCTAGATACGCCGTGCCTCGGCCTGCTCGTAACCCAGTTCCTGAGGCTACTGCAAATGTTAACCCCACTTCTAGAAATAAACATTCTCAAGCATCTTGTAGCTATCGAACAATGGATATTGAAGATTTTAAGATAAGACATGATATTCAGGACTTTAAAGTCTCGATTTTTGATCCAAATTCCGATGTGTTAACTTTAAGTGCGATGCAGAAGTTTAACTATTCGCCCAATCGTTTATTAATTTCTGCTGGTGCTTTAGAGGCCGGACTTCGTATTCCTTTATACGAAGAAGAGAATCCTTTTCAATTTGAGGTCCTTGCAACTCGAGGTAGTTCCCCTCATGGACTGGCCCGATCCATTACTCAATATAATTGAAATTGGTGGCGGATTCTTGACGAATGTTATCTTCGAAGTGAAGGGCGGACTAATCTTTCTTGCTACGTACCAGATTTTTCAGAACGCAGGGGTTATACTGTTGAGAATTTTCATGCCATATATGGAGATTGCATCTCAAAGAAAAATTATGTGAAGTGGAGTGTCAGTCCCGCTCGCAAAAGTCATTCGGGATTTTCCTTGTTACATGAAATTGATGATCCCAAAATCAAATATGTTCCCAAAACCGAGTTTGATTTTCCCACAAAGGAAAGAATTCGTCAGGATCATGACTGTAAGTGGTATCGCACTCCAATCGTAATTGAAGGTCCTTGGATTTATGGTAATATTCCTGCCAATGAAATTCAAGTGCTTCGAAATCGATTCCCAAGCTACTGCCCTTGGCGGTTAAATTTTGAGGACTACAAGTTCGATTATAAGGTTTGTGTTACTCTTTATTTCAACACTGTTATGAATTGTTGTTAAATTATTTCTTATGAGACAAATGTCTGTATTTCAGATTGAACCTGATTCTGATCTTGCTGCTGATGCCCCTCCTCCTCCTCCACGCCGAAGTCTTGGTATTCAAATTGTTGAGGGGAGACAAAGAGTGGAAGAAGAGGAAGTAATTGAAGGTAAAGGAAAACGTAAGTTAGTTTTTCCTGAAGAAACAAAGAAAAAGAGAAAAATGAGAAGACCATCGTACCCTTCCGAAACAGAAGAAGGGGAAATTAGAGATAACACAATTGAGGGGTGCAGTGGTTCTATTCCTATAACTACTGCTGAAGGTTCGGTCCAAACAGATGTATCGGGACAGCATGTTATTATCAACGCTGTTCCCGTTAGCGTGGGAGAACCTATTCTTCCTTCAAATCAGCCTTCCGTACCCTCATCTATTTTTGAAGCTGTTCCAGACACTACTGCTCCCTCAAATATGTTCGACACTTTTTCTCCTCTTCCCTTTAGCTTTGAAATAATGCACGCTGCCCCTTGCAGTGGTACACTAACAGTTTTCTCTGGGTTGCCTCAAGAGGAAGCAGACGATGTTGCTGTTGAGGAAGATAATGTAGTAAAATTAATCGAAGCTGCTGCTATTGAAGAAAATGCTGAAAATGAGAATGTTGTTGTGGAAGACCAAAGAAATGAAATTTCTGAAGTAGCTAATGCTGAAAGTACGATCCCTAGTGTTCCCACTTCAATCGCTCCTGATGCTCCGCACCCTACTGGGGATGTAAATACTTCTGATGTTATTCATACATCAAGTGCCCCCATCGGGACATCAGCTCGTCCTGCCACTCCCTCTCATGATAGCGATGATGAAATGCCCGATGCTGATCCTCCCATTCAATGGTATTTCAATGAGGAAGATGAGGGAATTACTCTTTCGGGTAGAGAAGATGAAGCCTTTGAATGGTTTATATCCAAAGGGTTTTTAAATACCTCTATTCGGCACGATGCATCGAAGTCCGATAATGCCTCCATGGCTAGGCTTCGGGCTTCAATTGGTGCGGCTTCGAAAGATAGCGCTCGGGATGCTTGGTTCGAAGGCGATTTTTTCGATCATCCATACCCACTCAATCTTCCTTCTTCTTTGAGTGAGATTCTGACCACGGAAGAAGGCTCATCATACTCGTTTCCTCAGCAAGTTCTCGCTCAACTTAAGGTCGGTAACGATTGTACGTTTGCAGCGTATAAGTTTTATAAAGCTCGAGCCGTAATGATGGAACTGATGCTCAAGAACGAGACATCAAAGGCAAAGAGTGGGAATGAGAGTTTGCAGCAAGAAATTGAAAATCTCAGGCAACAAAACAATAATCTTCAACAACAGCTTCAACAACAACAACAACAACAACAACAACAGCAACATCGACAGCTGAAAATTTTTGAGGATCAAAATGAAAAGCTTCAAGATCAGAATCAAGTTTTGTCCTTCTTCTCAATTCATATTTTATCCTGCATTCGTACTACGATTGATCGTTCCAGCATCTACCTATATTGGGTACGATCTATGGTTCGTTATCGTTCCAGCATCTACCTATATTGGGTACGATACTATGGTTCGTATCGTTCCAGCATCTACCTATATTGGGTACGATCCTATGGTTCGTTCCAGTACTTAGTGCATACTTTTTTTTTTTTTTTTTTTTTTTTGAAATTTTACCCTTCATTTATGGGATCAGAAGGAGACTTGGAACCTCTGTTTAGGTTCCAGCGTAGGATGATTCAATTGAACAATCATGCAAGAGAAGTAAATATGGATATGGAACTGGTTAAGAAGAAATTAACACAGTTGTCCGATAGTATTGAATTGAATACCTGGAGACGTAATAGAGCGGAATCCAAGTATCAAGAAGTTCTGAAAACTTTAATCCTTAAAGAAGCAGAATTTAAATCTGTAGTTAGAGGTATATGTTGAGTTATATGGTGATTTTATTGATGGTATTATATGGTTTAGCTAACATTCACTCTGATTTTTAGTGCTAGAAAAGAAGATGAATGAAGCTAATGGTCGAGCAACAATAGCGGGAGCTGAACTTAACATTGCAAATAATACAATAGCAAACATTACTGAAGAGCTGAAGACTTCAGAGAAAAATGTAGCTTTGAGTACGATTAAGCTTCGGGATTTACAATCTCAACTCAACATTCAAGGTGATGAAATGATAAAAGTACAATCAAGAACTGATGAACTATTAAAGGAATTGAATGCTGAAAAGGAGAAAGTTGATAAAGATCAGGAGAAAATTAAAGATCTTCAATCAGAAATTGACTACTGCCATGCTTATGTTGTCTGGGTAAGACAGGATGCCAAAGCTAAAATTGCAATGTCGTTTAATTCTGTGGTGAGTGGTCGTGCTTCTGTTCCGGATGTTCCTCCTCAACCACTCCGTCGATCCAATCCCAAAGTGTAGCTGTACTTGTTGTTGGCTTTTAGCATTTGTAGCTTCATTTTTTGATATTCTAGCTTTGTGTCCCGATCTTGTCTTGTTTTCGAATATTCTAGCTTTTAGCATTTGTCTTGTTTGAGCTCTGAATATTGTTCCTGCACAAAATATAATATTTATAAAAAATTTAGGTTTATCATATTGTTTCAGAAGTACAATGGATTGAAGTGTATATACCTCAAAACATATAATTCGAGATCCCACACATACGAAACAAACCCGGGCCAGGGGTAAGATACAGGGTTGGTCCCGAACGTACTCTGAAAATGATTACCATAAGTTAGGCATTCCTTCTTTATTAAAAGTTTTGAATTTATTCAAATTCGAATAAGACATGTACCTCTTTGGGTATTGAGATTGAATTATGTCGCCAATCGAATCGTTTTCCAGAATATGATGTTCCTGGATTTGAATTTAGATTATGTCGCCAATCGAAGCGTTTTGCCAGAATAAAATATTCCTGGATTTGAATTTTATTGTAAGTATAAATTCAGAGGAAATCGCATTGTAAAATAAAAGATCAAAATAAAGATATGAATACCTGTGTTGGCTTCCAAAATTGTATTAGTTTTACGGATAATAAAGCTTTAGGTATCGTGCATTCCAAGGATATTGTAAGGTTTGTCCTTGCATATTTTGGAGGTAAGTATGTATTATATATGGACCGTCCCAAGTTGGTGCGAACTTTCCAGTATCTTTGTCCCGATGGTATTCAGGGATCTGTCGTAATACATATTGTCCTTGCACGAATTTTCGGGACTTGACTTTTTTGTGGTAATCCCGTGTTATCCTTCTTTGATAGTTCTCCATCTTCTGGAGTGCCACTTCCCGCTTTTCTTCTAAATCATCCAGTTTTTCTAACAGTAAATCTGTATTTAAATTTTTCTCCCATGCTTCTGTTCTTGTCGTGGGTAGAATGATTCTCAGTTGGTATGACTGCTTCTGTACCATATGCAAGAAGGAAAGGTGATTCTCCAGTGGATTCTTTTCTCGTGGTGCGATAAGCCCATAAAGTATTATGCAATTGTTCACACCAACGTTTGTGATATCCATCAAGTGTCTTCTTCAAATTCATTGCTATTGTTTTATTCGTGGATTCGGCTTGTCCATTACTTTGGGGATAAAATGGTGTGGATCTGTATTGTTGAATATTATATGTCTCGAACAACATATCAATATTTCTTCCTTGAAATTGATGTCCATTATCAGAAACTATGGCTGCTGGTATTCCAAATCTGCATATGATATTTTCAAATAAAAATATAAATACATCGGAATCTCTGATTCGAGCTAATGGTTTCGCTTCTACCCACTTGGTGAAATAATCAGTAGCCACTATTAAGTATCGTCTCTTTTTGGTTCCTCAACTAACGGACCGACAATATCTACTCCCCATTTTGCAAATGGCCATGGACTGAGTATAGAATTGAGTTCTGTGGCTGGTGCTTTGATCCTTTTTGCAAATCGTTGACATTCCTCACACCTTCGTACCATGTTGTATGAGTCTTTTTGCATGGATATCCAATAATAACCTTGAGTTTTGGCTTTTAATGCAAGTGATCGTCTTCCACTGTGGTTTCCTGCATCTCCATAGTGTATCTCTTTAAGTATCCGAATTCCTTCCTGTTGTGATAGGCATCGAGATAATGGTCCGAGAAATGATTTTCGATACAAAATTTCATCCCGAAGTTGGTAATTGTTTGATTTGAGTTGAATTTTTCTTGCTTCCTGAGAATTGGTGGGTAATATGTTATCTTGTAAATATTGATGAATCGGAATTCTCCAATCCGGTTCACTTGTTTGATCAACTATTTGTTGAGGTGTAAATGGAACATTTTGTATTATAGGATCATGAGCTTTTTCTGTTACATTTTCTTCCATATTATGAAGTACTTTTATCTGAATTGAAGGTTCATAAATTCTTCCAACTTTAAGTGTTGTCATACTTGGGTCATTCAACATGGAAGAAATGAATGCCAAAGAATCAGCATGTCGATTTTTGTCTCGGGATAAATGCCGGAAAGTAAGATTTGGGATTTGGCTTGCCAGAATTTGAACAAGATTTTTGTATTGCACTAAATCTGCATCAAGTGTTTGATATTTTAATTCAAGCTGCCGAATTACCAACTGCGAATCACTCGTAAGTCGAACATTGCTGATTCCCAATTCAATGATGAGTTTTAATGCATGCACCACAGCTTCATATTTTACTACATTATTTGTATGTTCTTCAAATTCAAGACGAAAAGAATGAATCATTCGATCTCCCATTGGTGTAGTAATCACAATGCCGATTCATGCTCCTTCTTTGTTTCAGGATCCATCAACAAAGACTTCCCACCTTTGAGAGCTTGTCGAATCCAGAATATCTTGTGGGTCTTCTTCCTCGCATCCAGGTAGTCCTTTAATCATAAATACAATAAATTGTTAAAAATAAAACGTTAATGATTTATTTTTTTATTTTTTTTTGAATGATCAGACCTTGAATTTCATATTCTTCTTCAATTGGGAAGTCTGCAAGGAAATCAGCTAAAACTTGAGATTTTTGTGCGGTTTGCAACTCATAAATGATATTGAATTGTTCTAGCTGGGCATTCCATTTAGCGATTCTTCCCACTTTTCCCGTATTTTTCAATACTGATTGTAACGGTGCCTTGCTCGGGACACGAATATAATGAGTGAGAAAATAAGTACGTAACTTTTGTGTGGCAAAGACTAATGACAAGATGAGTTGTTCGATCCTAGTATAATTTCTTTCTGCCGAATTAAGGGTTTTGCTGATATAATATATTGGTTTTTCTATTTTTTCATTGGTGCGCACCATCACTGCACTGATTGCATCTTCTGTTGCCGATATATACAAAGTTAATATCTCTTCGGGTTCCGGTTTCTGTAATGCTGGCAAAGTGGCTAGATGCTTCTTTATGCTTTGGAATGCTTGTTCACATTGATCGTTCCATTCAAATTTATTTTTCTTCTTGAGTATTTCAAAGAATGGTTTGCACCGTTCTGATGATCTGGCAATAAATCTGTTTAAAGCAGCTAGACATCCGTTTAACTTCTGTACACTTTTAATACTGCTGGGTGATGGCATATCTGTTATCGCTTGGATCTTAGCTGGATCAACTTCTATTCCATTTTTTGTAACCAAATAACCCAAGAAACGCCCCGATGAAACGCCAAAAGTGCATTTCTCCGGGTTAATCTTCATCTTGTACTTTCGTAACGCACCAAAGATTTCACCAACATATCATCGACATAAACTTCCAATATTTGTCCGATCCATGGTTTGAAAATTGCATCAACCAAACGCTGATATGTTGCTCCTGCATTCCTTAATCCAAACGGCATCCTGGTATAGCAATACAACCCCCGAGGAGTAAAGAACAAAGTGTGCTCCTGATCTGCTTCAGCAAGTGCAATTTGATTATATCCCGATTGACCATCCATAAAAGATAATGTTTCATGACCTTCTACAGCGTCCACTAATTGATCAATATTAGGAAGTGGATAGCTATCTTTTGGGCAAGCGTTGTTTAAATTGGTAAAGTCTATGCAAATTCTGACTCCACCGTTCTTTTTCGGAACGATCACCATGTTAGAAATCCATGTTGGATATCGCATTTCTCGAATGAATCCTGCAAAAAAAAAAAAAAAAAAAAAAAAAAAAAAAAAAAAATCTTAAAAGCTTTGCTAATTCCTTTTCAACTGGATCTTGATATTCCGATGCAACCTTGCGTATCCGTTGACGAAATGGTGTAGCATCAGGTCGTATTCGTAATTCATGCTGTACAATATTCGGATCTATCCCGGGCATATCCTCCATTTTCCATGCAAATATATCTACAAAATCACGAAGTAATTTGATTAAACTTTGCTCCACATCTTCTTTCATCAAAGTTCCAATCTGCACTCTCTTGGGCCATTCTAAAGTTCCAATATTTACAATTTTAGTTTCTTCTATATAAGTGAAATTGGTTTTGGATTCCCGATTGGAGTTGGAATTCCCTTTAATTGCTATGGGAGTCCTTCAAGTTGCTGATTTATTAAATTTCCTTGACTCTTACTGCTTTCTCCTAATTCATTTGTTGATTTTTGTTCAATGTTCCTTCTCAAGTATTGATTAATTTCATTTTCCTTCTCTTCGGTCCTACGGTTTCTCTTCCTTTGTTGTTGTTGTTGTTCCTGTTCTTCATGCATTCTTACTTCCGCCATTATACAAAACTTTGCATCATCTTGATCCCCTTTGATCTCCATTTCGCCTTGTGGTGATGGAAATCGCAAATATTGGTGATAAGTGGAAATTACACCTTTTAGATGATGTACCCAGCGTCTTCCAATGATTGCATTATACGGAGATGGAGCATCTACTACACTGAATCTTGTTAGAATGTTGATTGGTCCAACTGATACTTGCAAATCTATATCTACTTCTGGTCTTGAGGCCATTCCATTGAATCCATAAATCATATATCGGGATGGGAGTAATTGGTCTTTTGTAAATGCCATTTTGCAAAATGAACTATGAAATAAAACATTCAACGAGCTGCCCCCGTCCATAAGGATTTTTCTAACATTCCATCCTGCCATGGGTAATGTAAGGACTAATGGATCATTGTGCATCTCAATTTCCTGATTTACTTCCCGTGCTGAGAAAGTTAGAGGGGATGCCATCCAATCTTCCCATGCTTCTGCTATTCTTCCCGATACTTTAAAAGTTTCATGATTTCGAATCCTTTTACATAATTTTTTATTGATTGCAGTATTTACGTCAGTATCTCTTTTTTCTGAGTATGATATTACATTAATGGTGCGTTCATTATACGGAATATGCACTGCTTTGCCTTTATCGGGTCTAGCTACTGGTTCGGTCCTCTGAATATATTCTTTTAACTCTCCCGCGTCTATCATTTTTTGTACTAGGATAATAAAATTCCTACAATTTTCTGTTGCATGACCTTTATAACAGTGGTAACCACAATAGTTTTTTGATCGTTGCGTAAACTCAGGTTGATTGCCTTTTGAAGAGGGCCATTGACTGGTTTAGTTTTTATGATATCAAATAATTCGGTGTATGAGATATTGAGCTTCGTAAACACTCTTTCTTGAAATCGTTGCACAAATGCCTTATTGTCCCCTTGCCGTGGGCGCTTCGATTCTTTTGATTCTGATTTATGAGGAAATTCCTTTTTCTGCTCTATTGACACATCAATTGAATTTGTCCTTTTCATGCTTTCCTGATTTCGTGAATTGCTTCTTGGACCTTGTTCCTGGATATCTTGCAACCTTGCACATGTTTCTATTATTTCTCTGAGTTGCCCCTCGGTCTTGGGATTATTACGATGAATTTCAATAAAAAGCTGACATTTCCGGTCAGCGATTCCCCACTTGTAATGATTTATCGCAGTACTTGGGTCAACATCTCCAATCGCTTGACACACTGTATGCCATCGAGCGGTATATGATCTTATGGTTTCTTCTGGCCATGATGTAAGGGAATATAATCTATCTATTCCCGAATCAACGGGTTTATCGTACATGTATGCTTCAAGAAATTTCCTCACTAACTGTGAATAACACTCAATGGAACTTTCATGCAATCTATCGTACCACAATAATGTTGAACCTGTTAAACTTGAAGGAAAACATCGGCACATAATTGCTTCATGACCATCCCACCGTGACATCACTCGATTATAATATTTTAAATGTGAGGTTGGATCCTTCGTTCCATCGTAACATTCAAATACAGGGATGTTGTACTCTCTTGGTAGTGGAACATTTGTTAATCGTTGAGCCAACGGTGTACGCCTAGCCTCTTTTAGCACTTCTTCTATTCTTCCTCCTTCTTTATTTTTCAGTCCTTTTATTTCCTCCTTCATTTGTTCCATGGCTTCAATACATTTTTGCCATTGTGTACGTTGGATTTCTTGATTTTCTCTCTGCCTTCTGGCTCGTGATGATGATCCTGCTAACACCATCCTCTGATCCTGATTTTCTCTTTCGTTTCTGGGTGCTCGTCTTGCAGAAATTACTTCTGGACTTCGTGATCTTGTTGTAACCTGCCTCTGTTCTCGTCGAATTGCATCTTTTAAAACTTGATTTTCTCTGGTTAATAATTCAATTCTACCCTGATTGATCCTTTGTTCTCTCCTTATTTCATCAATTTCCCGTATCAGATTTTGAAGGTAATTAACATCATTTCCAGAGTTCTCGTGATGTGAGAACTGATTTTGTGATAATGAATTTGGTGTTAGGTCTTGGATTGGTGAATGATTTCCCACATTACTCTGTTGTTGTTCTGAATCACTCTCAGTTTCCCTTTGTCTGAAAGTTTGTCCATCATTACTGTCTTGATTCGCAGAGTCTGCCTGAGACATTTTGCTTCTGGATTTGCTGGTAATCTACTTTCTCCTCTTGATCTCTAATAATCTTTTAAAAGTTAGCCAAATATTTTTACAACAGATTACTTAAAGAAAAATAAAGTGACAGAAACTAGATTTATCATCTTTTAAAAATATGTTTTATGACCAAACATAACATACGCAATTAACCGTAAAAATCTCCGTTTTTCAACTAGAATACCATTTCCATTTTTAATGCAGCATCAAATTCATTTAAAAAGAACAGGTAGGATAAATCCTTTAACCCAGTCCCTGTTTCTAGCGCCAAATTGTTTATGTCAATTTTCCCATTGACATTAACAACCAATGATTTAAAGATTGTATAATCAACATAAGATTTTAATAAATGAGCTGATACATAGAATCATCTTTAAGAATAATGATTTGATAAACATTTTAACAATTCAATCATTTACAGATCATAAATCTGATCAAAACTACAATTCCAAATATATCTTCTATTAAAAGCAAGAAATTTTATCATGAATGTCCTATCTTTTGGATTTAATCATCCACAGTACATACCTAATAATCTTTTTCCTTCTGCTCTTCTTAATCTTCCTTCCCCTCTTTCTCTCCTCAATTTTTCCGACCCCTTCTTCGTTGAATGCTCTCTTCTATTTATAGTTATAGTAGCGGGTCCCATTTGTCCCGATACCAACTATCGTTCTTCTTATTATATTAGCGATCGGGATGCTTATAAGATTGACAGGTCATGTTTTCTCTTTGGTGCGCTCCCTGCATGGTTTACACGTGCTCTTCATTCCCTGAAATCTTTGGTGCGTTCCTTGCATGGTTTACACGTGCTCTTCACTCCTTGAATATCAACTTCGTCCCGAACATATGTGTCAGTAAAGTAATTATTACCTTACTTTCCCGCTCCATGCTCATCATTATTCTTCCTTTCCCGTTCTATATGTATTTAATGCTGTCTGTTTCGATCAGTGTGATATTACTTTCCCGATCGTACGTGACAATCGTGCAGAGATTTACTCAGCCTGTCACTTCTGTCCCGTTCCGCTACTTTAATATGGCTTTGATTGTGTACTTCTCTTCCTTCTTAATTTCACTGTTTCTTTCTTAATCGTCTTACACGTGTCGCTTCTATTTTATTTCCTAACATCTTGCCCCTTCTTTTTCTTTTTCCAAAAATCTTAACGGTCGATCCGAGGTTTTCGAAAAAAGTAAAAAAACAATTATTACTCCCTACTTTTTCATGACCTCTTTTCACACGTTATGCGAACTTTTCGGAAGCAGTAACTTTTATTATCACGTTTGTGTCAGTTACTCCGGTTTTCGAGGAAATCAAATCTTTGCCTTTAATTAATGCCTTTTCAAATTGTGACGGTTTCTATTCTTTGCTTTAAATACGATGCAGTCTTTCTCACTTCTGTCTTTTACCTCTTAAAGTTGATGTTCTCTGCTTTCCTTGAGTTTTTTCAAGTACTTTCGTCATCCCAATCGTTTTTAGAAGCTTTTAACTCCAGATATATTTACTTTTCGTTTGATCAAGCAATTGTTTATCTCCTTCCTTCAGGTATGTTAAAAATTTTCTTTTGGGTATCTTACTTTAAATGTCTAATCATGATTGATT
>JAJJMC010009062.1:0-12032 GCA_023531435.1 Papaver californicum
GGGTCAGGAAAAACTACTTAGAATGTATGATTTATGCACCTATCAATAGCTGAATGGTCGGGATTGAAACGGATATATGCGACCCAGGACTCCCAGAAAGGAGAAGTCTCCGCTGAAAAACGCGAGTCTATGGTTGGGAGGTGATAATCCCCGTGTTGAATGGCCATGCACGGAATTTTTGTTGAAAGCGTGAATATGAGAGTTGCCTTCCTCAGTATGCATAAGCCACATGGGGGAAAAGAAGAAATGTATCAAACCCGGATTGGTCAGACGAGAGTCTAAGTAGTAGTCTGTGGGAGGAATCTCCTGACCATCGGCGAAAACCTCAGGTTTCATAGCCTGTAATAAATCTCGGCTACCAAGATTTTCTAGTATGAAGTACGACTCCCCATCAGCGGGTAGAGAAAGGGGCCCATCGTCAGACTGAATGCTGGAATCAGATTCTTCTTGAGTTTCTATTCCTTCCACTTCTTTTTTTTCTTCTTCTTCCGCTGAGGAGCATCTAGGGGAATCGTCTGACATCAAGAATGATAATGAGAGAGGGTGCATACAGTAAAAGGAGATAAAGCTGTAAAAAGAGGGGTCTCGAAAGTATATATAGTAAAGACTTTCGACTGTAGGGGTGAAGGTAAAACAGTTACTCGGAAAATGGTAACTGCGAGAACACCCCAAAACATAAAGGGATAGTCATGAAAACCAACCAACGGGCACACGTTTAGAGGATGCATGCTAAGGAGTTATTCGAGGGAAACTGCTCTAAGGATGGATGAATTGACTATTGGGATGTCTAATGATTATCCCAATAGTCAGGGGACTAATGTTGATACCTGAAAAATAACTATTCATTGATAAGGGAATCATCTGTATTAGGTGGGCCTGAACTCACAAATATCTTAGGAATTTGGGGACTAAGCCCGAGTTCTTAGTGACATATCCATGGAAACATGGGATAAAAGAGCAATAAAAAGAGATATTGAAGGTAAGAATGAGAAAATGGCATTTTAGTAATAACAAGGGGTTTGGAAA
This sequence comes from Papaver californicum, assembly GCA_023531435.1. Taxonomy (NCBI): domain Eukaryota; kingdom Viridiplantae; phylum Streptophyta; class Magnoliopsida; order Ranunculales; family Papaveraceae; genus Papaver; species Papaver californicum. The sequence continues at coordinate 1,027 of JAJJMC010009062.1, forward strand.
GGACATGGGTCAAGAGGAGGTAAAAGAGGAAAATTTATAAAAGGGAAAGGAATAGTACCAAAAAGGGGGTATTCTCTCTCTTACTCAACTAGAAAAGGTGTAGTCCTTGTTGTGACGAGGATTGGTCTCCCCTTTACGATTTTACCCTAAAACACCCCTGAAGTATTTTCAATTAGAATTAACGAAGGAATTCACTAAAATTCTTCATTTCTTCTTAGGAAAGACTCTCAAAACATATAACATAAGTTTTCGAGAGACATAAATGTGTGTTGAACAAATAAATCTTCACATATATAAGAAATGAAACCCTAACATTGGTTCATACATGATATAGGTTAAAGTACTTTGTTTCACAATCTTATTTTAACATCAAAAAATGAAGATATAAGTTTGAGATTTTTGCAATCCTCAACTGCTAACAGATAAAATATTATAGTGAGCAGTCAATATACCTTGAAGCTATTATCCAAGATTGACTTGCCGACATTCAAATAATTGTTTCTGCAATTCTTCCAAGTCGCAACTCGTCCCAAGCTTGTATCCATGGAATAACTGCTTATAGCAGTTGTAAACACTATCCTCGCTTCGTTTCATTCAAAGTGTTGGGATATGAAAATAAGTGAAACAAAGAAGATCTGAAAATAAGTGAAACAAAAAAACAAAAAAATTATAAGAAACCCATAAAATCAGAATGGAACTAGATTAAATAATAGATTAAATGAAAACATTTATATGAACACCGAATAATACTAACATCAACAATAATAAGTAATTCTTCATCTTTGTCTAGCATCATCAACAACTACCTGAAACAGCAAAAAGACAAAAACAAGAAAGAGTATAAGAGGTAATACGAGGTAACTAAGAATATCTTAGAAGATAAGGTAGGGAATGGGTTTTGATAGGGGTGGATTTGGGAAAGACTTGCAAAACAAAACAAAAAAAAGACTAGTAAGCTCAACTTAGAAAGGAATGATAGGTTCATTACTTGCACTGATTTGGTGCTCTATTTCATTGCTTTCTTGTTTAGTTTTCATATCATCATGATTTTATTTTATTTTTTTATGAGTGTCTTAAGAGTTTTGCAAAACGGCTTTAAAGGTGCTAAGGAAGTGAAGTGCTACAAGTGAAGAAAATTAAAGATAAATTGAAACTCATTCAAATCCAGGGATTATTCCAACCATTTTGTATAGAATTTGAAATACGAAGCCAACGCAAAAAGAATGAGGTCATTCAGAGTTCGTATGAAGGAGTTATGAGCGAAACTGTGAAACTAACTTGGAATTGGGCCTTGTTGGGCCTGCGCGAGAAGAGAAATAAGGGAGGCGTTTTGCGCTTGCCTTTGACGTGAAAATTAGGGCTTTTTTTGGTTTTTGAGGAGGTTAAGTCTCCTAGTTGGATAAGGATCAAAAAGAGGTGGAAGAGTTTTGGATAGACATCAAAAGGATGTTACCAAAGCATATATAAAGAAGAGCCTAGATACAATTTTCTACAAAACTTCTCCACAGAAAAGAGAGCAAATTTTGGTTTACCCCTTTAAAAGGGGGAACTAGGATATTTTCTCTTGTTCTTCTCCTATTTTCTTTTCTTGTATATTTTCCATGGGTTTTAGTAAACCCATGAGTAGCTCATTCTTCTATTGGTTGGAGATGTAATCGGAAGTTCTAAAAATGGGAATCAATCCGGCTGGTTAGTTCTAATTTCCATTATCTTTTTTTTTATCGTTCATGTTTTACTACGTATAACAATTACGTGATTGTGTTCATATAATATGATTGGTTGTTTGGTATGTTTAAAATCACGAATTAAATATCCTTAATAACCTATCTATACCTAATTAGGAATCTTAGGTAATTTTATCAAGAATCCTAACAACTAGTAGCTAGCGGTGCGAATCGTCAAGGAAATCACAAGTAAAGCTTGGTCTAGGTTGAATATACCACGATTGTGCGATATAATGTGTATGAATAACTCGTCTCACATATATTAATGTTGTCCTCAAGTTGAATCTTTTAGCGATTAGCACTAGGTTATTTGGTGGAAAAGAATTCCGATATTAGCGATTGCAGTATATGTTGACATATGGAGGCGTAACGAAGTATTACACCGATTGGGGATACTTTGGTTTTTGGTATGAAGAGAGAGTGGATGTTTATTCTAATCGATTGAAGAACATTTCTGGTGATGGAAGATGAAACCTCTAACCAATATTTTCTATCTTTGTACACGACCTTTATTCACTTTTCTTTTAGTTTAGTTTAGTTTAGTTAAGAAACTCAACAACCTCCCTGATTACATAAGAAGTCGAAAGCAAACAACAATTCCCTTCTCTCTGTGGGAACGAATCCGTACTTGCTACTCTACTCATTATTGTAGAAAGTATATGAAATATTTTAGTTGGATGACAACCCATCAAGGAACATATGCGAAATATGATAATCGTGTAGTTACATGACTCTTCACATAAATACCACAATACCTTTATCTAACTTTGGTGCAAAATTACAAAGTCAGGCATAAAAACTCAATACCTACTCTGGAATAAGTTATGAATCCACAGAGTACACATACTCTATTCATAGCTCCCATTGATGTTGTTGCCCCCTTCATTCCAGTTACAACAGTAGTACTAGCAAACATTGCCCGCCAAGGAAAAAGGGTTTCAGCGAAGTTGCAGTACTACATTTATGAGAAAATGAAAACTTTAAAATTCCAAAAGATTGATCATGTAGCACTAAAGATATACCACCTGGATCAAAAGGTAGTCACAGGTTGACAACGACCGCAGAAAACCATTCATCAGATCATGCCTGCAGATAACGCAACTATGATAAGCTCTGCAAAAGATTTGAATCAGATAAACCCTGAATGACAAAAGTAAATCCAATATATAAATGATGACTGACATCAATTATATTATTATAGGACATGTATCACGCCTTTTTTTATCACCTAACAATCAAACCTAGATCAATAAACCATCAACATGGACTCACCACAATTCAAAAAGTGATATCTCAAACCAACAAGAACATAAGAGTTCCGACTCTTCTGAGAGAAAAGATAAAATTAAGACAGTGAATCAAGAAGGTGAAGTTATACCCGTATAAAGTTTTCCAAAGTTGATCATGTATGTTTCCTTGTGTAGGAAGCAAACAAGCGTAACAAAATACATGTTTAAGGAAATTTTTACTGTGATTCTTGCATTTGTTAGAAAGTAGAAAAGAAAATCTTCATATGCTGCTCGTAATCCAAACACTGTCATAAAATTCCAAAAGATTTACAAAAATTTATGAATCAAAGAAAATCCATTGGTGAACTATTAGCCACGAAAAACTAATAAGAAAAATCAGATGTAGCCTTGCAACAGTTTAATGAATGCCAACAAATCCCTAATTAAAAAACAACAAGGTAAGAGAACAAACATTAAATTAAAGAAGAGGCAGTACATAGTGAACATAAGAGCCGTATATGTGCAGACATTTCATAAGAGCCATAGTTGGGTCATGCAGGGATCTATTAGTGTTATGTTCTGCATCCATTGAGCATAGATCATGGATTAAGATCCATAGATACAAGACATATTCAAAGATCTACCAGATTTCATGAATTTAGCTTGAGAGATGATTTAAGATACATGCTTACGAGTTATAGGATTTACAAATATAAAATTCTTAGATCAAGTATAAGAATTAGAGGTGATTGAGTCGCATTATTTCACAAATGAATGTTGCACATTAGGTCTCTGAAATTGAGACTCAAAATGTTGTATTCAGATAATATAAATAAGATTATAAACATCACAATATCATTAGCCAGAGGTAAGATTAACTAACAAGATAGAATTTCAGGCCCAAGTATGTTCAACTTAGAAACACAACATAATATGCTGCAAGATGTACATTTATTAGATTCTTAATAAGATCATTTGAATGAACCTTATCTATTGCAAGGTTATGCAAATGCTTTAGCATCATATTAATTTTAACAAGTGAGATCTCGCAAGATTTAAAAGGTTTCATTCAAGAATGAATATCATACAACCGTTTTGAGTTTCTACAAGTGCCAAATATGCTCAAGAATGCTCAAATCCATACATATTATGAGGCAGTTAATCTCCTTAATTTATGCATATGTTTTAAAAAGCATCAGATTATGCTTAACGAACTAAGAGTTACCGATGAAAACTTGTAAGATTAGGAGATAGTGAACAATTATCTTTTATATGATTCAAAGAATGATCAAACCCTAATAATTCAATTGTGACAAGAGGTAAAACTGCTAAAGCAGGCATCACCACAAACATTAATTTGTAATACCATTTAGAGTATTGAAATTGAACAATATAAAAACCTAAACCTAACAAAAGTGTTTTCTCCATCTTACCTTCTTCTCCATCTGTCGATTTATATTCATCAGAACACTTGCAAATATATTCAGAAAACAAACTGAATGGACAAACCAAAACCCTAAATAGGAATTAAGCAACGGAACTTTGAACATACAACGTTAGAAAGTAAAATCCATTTTTAACCGAAATCAAGTAACAAAATTTATAAATCTAATGTTTAAAACAGTTTGCTTACCACAGTGATTTTGAGATCGAGGGGTATGGAAGTATAAATAAAGAGTTTGGATTTCACACAATTAATAGCTGAGCTAGACGAGATTACTGAGTTTGAGATTTCAAAGTTATTTGATTAGTTTGTCTTGTTCTACATCAGAAACATCAAACATCATATATGTTTTGAGTAAATCTAGGGTTATGGGTTAGGTTTTGGTTTTAATCGAAAAGAAGCATCAGACAGTAATGAAGAACATAGGTTTACATCTAAACGACTTAAAAACTTTGCTCGAATGATTTTATTTTTCTGAAAAAGCACTACACCAAATCACCTATTTTGAGATATTCATATGTGTTGCTTTGAATTTAAGCAACGTTTATAAGTGTCTCAAATCGTGCGTATTTTTTCTTTTAAAAGGGATAAAGCGACGCTTACAAATATTGCTTAAATTAATTAAACCAACGCAAAAAATCGCCGTTTAATTAAATAAACAATGTTTTATTTATATAATTAATACATCGCATTCAATGCAATGCATATAAATGTCTCAAATTATAAATTATTATAGAAAAAAATACAACTTGAAATTTCATAATTTTTAATATTATATATCCAACCCCTGCACATGATTCTAATAACATCCATTTAAATCAATAATTCATCCTTGCAGCAAATAAAACCAACATCTCAAAACAAACAAACTGAATTTAAACACTATGAAAAAATTTAACAAGGTACAACTGGATTACACAATTTAAAAGTCCTTCAAACTTGAAGGTATCTCATCACATATACTTTTTAGCGGAGATTCCTTTTTGTTTCCTTCTTCTTTGTTGATCCTTTCTATCACTTTACGACCACAAAAACTACAAAGCTTGTCACTACCTGGAAAAAAGAAAAACAGGGTCATACACAAAAACTACAAAGCTTGTCACTACCTGGAAAAAAGAAAAACAGGGTCATACGTGTAAGTGTATCATACATGACAATGACTTCATGAATAATAAGAAAATATAAATGAGCATAAGCTTTTTCTTTGTTAAAATCGGAGAATACGTTTGAAACAAGATTTAAATGCACCTACTAGAAAAAAACTGAAACACTTGAAAAAACCAACAAGAAAAGTGATTATAAACATACCAGGCAACTAATATTTTTCAAGTATAAACAAAACCTTTTCAAGAAAATATCTGCACTGCACTAAACATTCTTGACGCAATTCGTACTCCATAAAAATGTCTGAAACACAAACACTTTCTATAGAGTCTTTAAAAGCCTAAAAGAAAGAATATACATAATGGTATTTTGATTTAATAGGTTGATATTTTAATATCTAGTACATGCATGTCTATATAATAGTCTGTAAAAAAGATGTGCTTTTATACTGAAGTGGATCTACACATCGTAGTAAATAAAGAGTCCAACATTTTAAACTTCAGTTATTAAGGCATACCTCATGTGCGCATAAAAGGCCAATATCGTCAAGGAAATATAGAATCTTCAGATAGAAACTGGACAATTTCCTTCTCAATGCTTTAAATGTTTCATCAACGTCTCTAAATTGTTCTAGCGTTGAATTTTGTGCTTTAATCAACTGTCAAACTGCTCATGCAGAAGAACACCATGGGATTTTATATAAGTAAGCAACAATTATAATAAAATGATAAGAAAGAGAGAGACTTGGGGATACCTTTGACCAGGAAGATTTCAGTTATTTTTTAAATGTTCATGAAAGAACGCGTTAGCGTCATAGTATCTCTTGACTTCTTTGTCGGAACGAACAAAAAATTCTACTTCATTTATGTTTTCTATTGTATAAATCTCCACCGGAGTATACCAGCAAATTTGATATTCAACATAAACGTTTAAACTACACATTCAGTAAAGAACATAAAAGTTTTACTTTATTTTCAGCAATTAAGTATTATTGACCTTGGAGTCTAAGACACTTTCTAGTGAAGCCATTTGATCATAATATGAGGGGTTATTACCATTACCTGCAATAAATGTTTAAAGGGAAATTATAAAATATTGATGAAACACATTACATATTCAAAGATAAACCTAAATTGGAAACAAAAATAAACAACTAGACAAAAGAATCAAACATTTACATAATTTTTTTTTTCATTCCCCCAATGTTCTGCACCCCGCCTCTACTTTGATCTTCTTCTTCGACCTCAACTGCAAACCAAATAGGCAAATAAAACTCAAATTAATTTCAAGCATCTTCACAAAGCATATCAAGAATTGATAAGTGCATATTTTATATGTATTGAGTATCAATTTTATGTTAATATTTTTATATTTTTTGTGAATTATTATATATTATTTAGTTTTGTAGTTTATATCTTTTATTAGGTGAATCATCCAGAAAGGAGCTACAAAGTGTTAGATTGTGCATGAAGTGAAGTGCTAAAAAGGAAGAAAAGCCAAAGACCAAGTGGAATCGTCCAAATTAAGGTTTTCTTATCACCATATTGAAGTGAACGGAGAAACGAATCCAACAGCAAAAGAATGAGGTCATTCCGACTTCATATGAAGAAGTTAAAAGAAAAGCAAGTTCAGGATTTCCTCGATGGGTCATCCCATCGAGAAAATAAGAAATCTCGATGAGTCAAACCATCGAGAAAAGAAAATCCAGAAGAAAAATAATTTTTCGATGGGTCATCCCATCGAGAAAAGAAGAATTCTCTACATACACATCTCTACATAACCATATCTCTCATATTACATCTTCCACATCTAAACCTAGGGTTTACCCCATTAGAGGGAAACCACCGTTCTTCTTCATCATAATCTTCTTTGTATTATGAGTAGCTAAACCTTTTGTTGATGAAGGATTAATTCAATATTCTAAGCGTGAAGCTTTTTATTAGTAATATAAATTTATTTTGAGTTTTAATCATTATCATTTGTTTTCATTATATCTAGGGTTTATGATTGATTTCTAGATTGTTCAAGTGTACAATTGGATTATTTTATTGATCATTCTAATGCTGGTAGAGAGTTAAGCGATCCATAATGGTCGATCATCGCCTTTACAAGTAGAGAACGTGAGACCTTGCAGAGGGATTCTGTGGAGCAATCGTGTGTGAAGAAAATACTAATAAGTGGACCTTGCGCTAAGAGTCTAACTGCTAGGATCAACCTAAGTTCACAAAAACCTAAAGCTTTCGATTGAGTTACACCTTGAATGCGCTACTACTTGGTAGTTCGGTTGGATAAAATCTGATATGCGGGCGCTTCGGTATCTGGTTACACAAGGAACTTTGGGGATAACACTGCGCTAGATGCTATTCTACGGTTGGTGATGAATGATTCTAATGAAAGATAGATAAATATACTACTCGAGTCAGCGTTTGGTAACGACGAAGGACTCTCTAATCATCCTTTCTATATCCTTTCTAAACTGAATAACATATCAATTACACAGCTCTCTATGGGAACGATCCTTACTATCGTATATTACTAGTTAATTAGTGAGAAATATCTTGAGTAATTTGTAGCACTTACGACACGCACCAAATTTTGGCGTCGCTGCCGGGGAGAAGTGGTTAATTGATTTGTTATTTGTTTTAGTTTGTTTAGTAGTTTAGATATTTTCAAGTTTTTCTTTAGTGTTTTCATATTTTTAGGTTTTCGTGGTGTTAACAACTCGTTAAAGGTGTACAACTCTCGCTAAAAGAGGGAGGTAAATTCTAAAAACAAGTTTTAAGTATCACCTTTGTTTTTTTTTTTTTTAGGTCTTAGTAGATTTTTCGTTTTTCTTGTGAGTCATCATGTTTCCTTACGGAAATAACATGTACGGTGCACAAGATCAACATATGATAGTGATAATCAATACAGTTTTCAATCTCAATATTATGACAACTACCAACCATACCAGGGGTATAACCAAAACCAATCTTTTGGTTATGGTCAGTATCTTAGGGAACCTTACGGATATTCTCATACATGCCAACAACCTTATAACGGATATATAAGGTAACAATCATGAGGATGGAAGGATAGTTATACTTCTGATCAGTTGATTTCTAGTAATATGCAGATGTCAGAGAATTTGGGATTCAAATCAAGACTTACTACTCTTCATCATGCCTTTCCAAAAGAAGATATATGGTCTGGAAATTTTATCGTGAGTAATGGCAGAAAACGTATAAACATCAGGAAACTCTTTGCAACACGAGCAACTGGAAGAAGATGGAGCATCAGAGGAAACTCTTCAAGAAATTAATAGGGTCGTAGAGATGGAATTCCAACGCCGTTGGGATAATAGAGATTATGAGGTTGACGAAAATTTTGTTCACTATTACGAAGATGAGCAACCTTTGGAAAATTTTTGCACCAATGATGAAGTTATTCCAACTCCGGATCATAATAATGATCACTCGCCTATTCAAAAGAAGGTGACTGGATATGACATATCTATTGTTATTAATGGTGTAATGATAAGCGCATAATTTACATATTTAAATTACCATTTCCTTATACTTATTTGCTATGTTTTGTGTTAATTACTTTGTATTATTATTACTTTTGTAGTTTATGTGTTTTAGTAGGTTACATCTCTAAAAGAAGTGAAATTGAGCTCTACAAGGAAGAATTTATAAATACCCAGTGGAACTCAGTCTTTTCATGGTAGATAATTGAAAGGCGAAGCCAACGCAAAAAGAACGAGGTCATTCCGAGTTCGTATGAATAAGTTATGAGCAAAACCGTGAAACCAACTTGGATTTGGTATTTGTTGGTCCTTATTGGGCTTGCGCGGGAAGAGAAAAAAAGGAAGCGTTTTGGGCTCGCCTTTGACGTGAAAATTAGGGGGTTTGTTGGTTTTTGAGGAGGTTAAGTCTCCTAATTGGATAAGGATCAAGATGAGGTTACCAAAGTCTATATAAAGGGGAGCCTAGATACAATTTTCTACACAACTTCTCGCAGATAAAATATATTTTCTTAATCAATTTTTAATGGATTTTAAGAAAGTCATGTCTAGCTAAATTTCTTTGTTAGGGTGAAAGGATAAACTTGTAGTATTAATTTTTTGTGTTTCAAAACTAGGGTTTTCAACTACTAAATCTTAATGTTAATGTTTTGTCTCTCTTTCAATGTTTTATCCTTCTCGATGATTTTGCATGTTCTATGTCATGTATAGTTCATCGTTTGATTAGTAGAAGAACTCGTTGACCCTTTCGCGATAATCGTTTTATGAATATTCTTTGACTATTATGCCACGTATACCTAGTACTTCGAAATTCTACTTTGGGTTGTGAACAAACAATTCTTTTTGAAAATTCATTTCTTCGATTCTTAAAAGAAATATCTTTCTTGTATTAGTAGCTTGATTTTCTATTTTGCACGAGTAAAATCGATACCTTTTATGATGAACGCAAGTAAATCCTAATCTACAACGGATTCCCAAAACCTTAACGTTTTTCTATTGTTGATTTCAATCTTTATTAAATAGTTTTAATTCATTCATTAGTTAATTCTTTACAAAGATCGGAAAATTATCTTTTGACCTGAAAGTTACTTGAATTAATTAGTATAAGTAATACACACTCCTCGTGGGAATGAACCGTATTTGCTCATGTCTACATCTTTCGACACTGTGCGCTTATGGGAAAACAAAGTCGGTTTTCCGACGCATCAGGTGTAACGTACTCAAACGAAGATATTAGGATGTGTACCAATGAACTAGACTTCCTGGGAGAGGACGCTGATTCCAATGACGAGAGTTTTAAAGAGATGGATATTGAGAAAGAAACCAAATTGATTGATTTTGTGGAAGACCCAATTGAGCTTACCAAGGATTATAATGATGCTGAGATTTCGATTGAAGCAAAAATTGATGAAGAATGGTTTTTAAAGAGTTCTATAGAGTACCACGATATACATGAGGTAAATAATTCATTGGAGTTCTTTAAGAATGATGAGGATCCCGTAATACAAGAGATCGTGAAAGGTTTATATAATCCTTTGTATACATCTACATCTTTTGATCAACCCCCATTTGAAATAGTTCCCCAAAAGATTTTTTCGATTTTTAAGGAGCTAGATCACTTAGGGTTGAGTATATATGCTACAAAAGCTTTAAGAATTATTTTGCTTCTAACTATCTACCATTTGATGTGCTTGATTCTAGCATTGTGCAGGTTCAACGAGAGGAACCCAAAGAAGTTCTCTTGTTTTGTGTTTTTTATACGCTTCCAAGTGTAGAAAAGACTAAGTGCGGGGGAAACTTCCATAAAGTAGCAGTTTCAATATTTACATCTTATGTTAATGATTTTGTGAAGTTGTTATTAAAACTTCCCCAGATTTTTAGATTGTTGGTTTACGGGCACTAACCAGAAGATCAGGCTGAGGACATTAAACTAAGCGCTGAATGGGAGGCAACTGGTCGTGTCGTAATCAACCAAATAATCAAGTTCTTACTCTCTAAAA
>JAJJMC010009062.1:22032-34205 GCA_023531435.1 Papaver californicum
GGGTCAGGAAAAACTACTTAGAATGTATGATTTATGCACCTATCAGCAACCCATTGGTTTTGTATTTTTTATATTTTGCTTTTAATTTTTCGATTTCATATCATATCAGGATTTCCCATCTTAATATTACATTGGAAGAGTCAATTTACATTGAGGATGATGTAAAGTTTAAGTGAGGGAGAGTGATTAAGCATATATATTTTTGGTATTCACTTTTGTAAGTAAAATTTGTAAACTTTTTATATATATTTTTGCATAAACCTCCAACTTTTAGAGATTTTAGAGTCACTTTGTATACTTCTTTTACATACAGATTTCTCACTGAAACAACTGAACTTAGAAGTATTAGAGAACTATATTCAGAGTACTTAGTCATTGAGAGGTAATACCGACAAAATGGACTTAAACCGCCAGTAGAGAATACAATATTGAGTAGTTGATCATTCAATACCCATGAGTGAGGCATTATACCTTCAATTATTTGTAGTTGTCTAAAAATTATCCGTTTAGAGTGTTTCATCTATGCAAATTCCGGGTAGAATAGTGAGCTACCCAACTTCACACCAACTTCAGCACTACTTTTTGATCTCTTGAGTGCTATTTCTATCAATCATGAGGGTGTCGTCAGAATTACAGTTGATATTATTCTCTCGACAACAACGGGTCCATAGAAACACCACATCATCAAAAAGTAGAGCATTAAAAATTCGAAGGAAAGTTGATGACGTTCAAGGTTTACAAGCAACAGTACAAGAAAAAACAAATTTCATATTCAAGTAAAGCAACAAAACAATAAGCAGAATTATATATACATGTTGAAGACATATGCACAAGAGCGAAAGAAAATCAAAAGATGAGAATTAGTGAAGTTCATAATATCGAGACAATACAAGTTGTAAAGAATGAAGTGGTAAAATCCTTATCCCATGGCCATAATGGTTTTATTTTATTTTTTTCAATTTGTATTTTATTTTGAAGATAAAAAAAATAATTAAAAAATCGAAAAAAAAAATTGTTTATTGTTTGTTTCTGTTTGTATTCATTCAATAATAAGGTCGTGGGGAAGAAGAAATCTATAAAGAAGTTTCAAACAGCAAGGAATTGAGAAAAAGAGTTACAACTGTCAAGGTTCTACGAAGTTCAAGAGTTCATCATCAACAGCTGAAGACCGAAGACTGAAACATTTTTATTGGATGTTGTGACAGTGGCGTCGACTGTAGACCGGATGAGAAGGTAAGTAAGGGTTCCCATCCTTACATAGTGGTTGATTTCCTTTCTTAGAGGTCGTCATAAAAATAAAAAATTTTGTTTTTCGTCTCACGTTCTATGGGATAACATCTTCATATAATTCGGAAGGTTACCTTTCCTTCCCACCATTCAACGTATGCATGATTTCTATCTTCACTCCTGCATGCACACATGTGAGAACCCTAAATTACGTCATTTGAGTGTCAAATTTATAAAACCCTATTGATGAGGCAGAATATTCATTTTTGGTCGCTCTCGAGGCTAGAGTCTTTCATATGGTGGTTTTCTCCTAACTCAAGAGTTAATCATGAGAATAATGTTCTTTGGAATTTCTAACTTCTTATTGTTAATATGCAGAAAATTTATGTCTTTGTAGCTCTTTGGATGTATGTGCTTTGGAATTTTGAAAGTTGGAATTTAGGTTTTGTGGAAATACCACTTGTAAACCCTTACGAGATTATAACTCGTCCACTAAGGACACCTAGGGGTTTAAAGGCTTGTTACACATGCTAACTGTAAACGTGTCCTCAACGAAAGGGAGTTGTATTTTAGTTTAGTTTAGTTTGCTCGAGGACTAGCAAAAGCTAAGTGGGAGAATTTGATAAATGCATATTTCACATGTATTGAGTATCAATTTCATGCTAGTATTTGTTATATTTATTATGAATTATTGTATATTACGTTCGTTTTGTAGTTTATGTCTTTTATTAGGTGAATCATCCAAAAAGGAGCTACAAAGTGTTAGATTGTGCATGAAGTGAAGAGCTATAAAAGAAGAAGATCCAAAGACCGTGGAATTCGTAAAAATTCAGGATTTATCATTACCATATTAAAGAGAATGAAGAAACGAAGCCAACGGCGAAAGAATGAGGTCGTTCCGACTTCATACGAAGAAGTTATAAGAAAAGCAAGTTCAGGATTTTCTCGATGGGTCATCCCATCGAGAAAAGAAAATCCAGAAGAAAAATAAATCCTCGATAGGTCATCCCATCGAGAAAATAAGAAATCTCGATGGGTCGATCCATCGAGAAACTGAGCGTGAAAACCTATTTTTAGCATATTTTGGAGTTTTGGAAACCTATTTCGACCGGGATTCGAGTAAGGGGACTTCTACAACTTGGAAACTTATATAAGAGACACATATATCTCTACATACACATCTCTACACAACCATATATCTCATATTACATCTTCCACATCTAAACCTAGGGTTTACCTCTATAGGGGGAAACCACCCTTCTTCTTCATCTTAATCTTCTTTGTAATATGAGTAGCTAAACCTTTTGTTGATTAAGGATGAATTCAATGTTCTAAGCATGAAGCTTTATTAGCGATACAAGTTTATTTGGAGTTTTAATCATGATCGTTTGTTTTCATTATATCTAGGATTTATGATTGATTTTTAGATTGTTTAAGTGTACAATTGGATTATTCTATTGATCATTCTAATACTAGTAGAGAGTTGAGCGATCTGTAATTGTCGATCATCTCCTACACAAGTAAAGAACATGAGACCTTGCAGGGGGATTCTGTGGACCAATCATATGTGAAGACAACACTTGTTAGTGGACCTTGCGCTAACATTCTAACTGCTAGAATCAACCTAAGTTCATAACCTAAATCTTTCAATTGAGTTACACCTTGAGTGCGCTACTACTTGGTGGTTAAGTTGGATAAAATCTGATATACGAGCGCTTCGGTATCTGGTTACACAAGAAACTTTGGGGATAACACTGCGCTAGCTGCTATCTATGGTTGGTGATGAATGATTCTAATGAAAGATAGATAAGTATATTACTCAACTCAATGTTTGGTAACGGCGAAGGACTCCCTAATCATCCTTTCTATTTATTATTATTCTTTTTAATTACTTTAATCAAACCAATCCCCCTTAGTATATCTTTTTATCATAGTTTTGCTAAACTGAATAGCATATCAATTACACAACCCTCTGTGGGAACGATCCTTACTATCGCTTAGGACATGCACCAGGGATCTACAAACCACATCTGGAAACAAATGAAGAAGTCTATTAAGAACATACGAACAAATAATACATGGTTGTTATGTCCATACTTCTTCTTCTTGCCGCTGATAGCACGAATATGAACACGCACATACATCTACCACAAAAATCAAATCACTGCTATGAAAAGGTACAATGTAAAAGTTGTAGCAAAGGATTCACAACAAGTAAAAGAATCTAAATATTAAAGTTATGTATGAGATTATATATTTTGATTTCAACAATGTTTAAATGAGGAGACTAAAAAGCAAACAACCTAACCCAATAACTACACTAGCACCCAGCATCGCGTCCACCTTCCATTACTTACATCACCCCGGACCCACTGACCTTTAAACCAACAAAGCACATCAGCACCAAATCACGCCTTAGTATCCACACCATCAACAACTTCAGAAGCAATAGATGCACGCCTGCACTACTTCAAAGAATAGCAAGTCCACCCACCCAAACACAAAAGTTGGAATCCCTAGACTACGAAGAGAGAGACACAATGACATACTTTCCATCTTTAATATCAGAAGCCAACAAATCAATAATATGTAAGTGCATATTCCTCTTATAAACACATTAGAGGCATAAGGAGTCGATAACACTAATAAATTACCACATTGTTCCACACCAATATCTTCAAACAGTTATAAAAAGAAATAAAAATCTTATTAGTAACAAAATTTTCTAGCTAAAACAGCAAGTAGATTTTGATTACTAGCTAAATATACCTCATTCAACATACTTCACAGTCGACATCACATCTTAATAGGTCCTTAACAACTTCCTAAGAAAGATCACCTTAAACTAGAACCTGACACAATGAGAGAAAACAAATACTATTTAAGAAAAACTAGAAAACCTAAACCCAAGTAAAAATCTTTGGGAAAATACACATCCCTCACCTGTTCATATTTTTCAATTGGATAAGAAGGTCTTCAGGCCTGCAAACAGTTATAAACCGTTATTAAACACACAAAATCATCAAGAACCAATAAATAACCAGTAAATAAAAATAAGAGTACATGTAATTCATATGAACGTTTCAAACTAATAACTTCCATTATTCGATTCCTTCCTTCCACCATATCCATCACCCCCACCACATCCACCACCTCCGCCACCACCACCACCATACCCTCTTTTGGGTGGTGGAGGACTCCTCCCCCTTTCCTCAACTCCATCATAACTTCTCCTTGGTGAACTAAATATTGTGGAATGTATTCCCTCCTCAAGATTTCCCTTCCATCATTCATTCCATACAATAATTATATAATTAAATCAGAAAATTAAACTTAAAATCTTTAAATCCTTAATTGTGCGAAATCAAAACCCTTCTAGATGCGAAAAATAATACCTAAAAAATAAAAATTAGGTCTTGAAATCAAGTTTCAGTGAAACCAAAAGAGAGGAATTAAAAAAAATTAGATCTCTAGTTTTTCTAGCTCTGAAGAAGATCGAGAAAGTTGGTAGAGAAGAGAACCTGATCAAAAAAATTCTTGATGTTGTTGAAAAGAAGAGAAATAAAAAGAAACATGGGTGAAAATTTGTTCATTCTCTCTGACTATGTGATTTAAAAATTAACCCTAGATTTGGTTGGTATTAAACTTTTGGACCTTAGTCCTTCTCCTAAAAACTCGGCATTTTTCTCATATAACTACACATCTATAGGAAACTGAAGAAAAAAAATGAAAATCAGATTTGTTTTTGTATCAATATCCAATCTACTCTGTGAGTTTTTCGTTTTTGTTTTTTGGGATAGTTAATATAAAAAAATCAGGATGATGGAGTTGATGAATCACTGAAGCAGTTAGGGTTTACTCACTAAGGGAGAAGAAAGTGGAATAAAACTTGGTTATGAGGAAAACATAAAAGAGAAAATAATTTACTGAAAATATCCAAATGCCTGAATGACATTTTAGCCCTTCATCAAATTTATAAAGTACATAACTTATCCTTTTCTTTTCCATAACTATGATTCAGTGAGATACATAAAAAAACGGGCGCTACATATATACGTGTCTCAGAGCAGAAAAACTAAGTGTTCTAAATTTCCGGATTTGATGTAGTGGAGGTAGGATCTAAAGCAACAATAAACTACGACTTAGAAATGAATTTGGTTGTAAACGAGAAGCGGAAAAATAGCAGTTCTATGGTATTAGATTTCAGATCCTTTACCAATCTCGAAGATATCGTACGGTTGATGTAAGTTCGTGGAACCACACACGGGATTGACACCTGTTAAAAAATATTTCTAGCCACACTCACGAGTAGCACATGTGGTGATATAAACTGTTGGAAATCGTAACAAATGCAAACAATTGCGAATTTAGTAACCCTAATGAGTCGTTGCAACAATTTTACAACAGAAATCTTTTGTTGGAAATTCGTAACATGGGCAAAACCATTGAGAACTTTTGTTACTGTTTTCCATATTTGGTGTAGTATAAATATATATTTATTTAGGCTTCATGTCAAGACTCTGATATGCTCAGGTGAGAAGTTAGAGTTTGAATGGGTCAACCAATATTATCATGCTTAAATGAATAGGTGATGTCGGATGCAGGCATTGAGTGGGTCGAACACTGGATTTTACGTCATCAGTGAGAGGTGATGGATGATAGTTAAAGAGTGAGGAAGAAAATATTTGTTGAATTTCGTCGTTAGAAAATTCATATAAAAGACTTTTTAGCAAAAACGATGTAGACTCTTCATACGATATTTTTTTCGATGGATAACCCCAATTCAGAATTGAAAAATCGTCATTTATCTTCCTACGCAAAAGGATTTATGTTTAGAGCTCGTTTTAGCAGTCAAACGGAGCAAACAGCAACCTTCCAGGAATATTTTAGGCATAACTCTGACAGTTTTCAAGTTGTACTTTGTCTAAGTTTTAGGCCATATCTCCTAGTCCGTTGCTTGGAATAAGATGCCCTTTTAGTATGTTATAGCCTGTACGAAAAAAATTTGTGAAGGACACATTGCCCCATTCCTTACCCATAAGTACGTTTTTCAGAGTTAGAGGATTCAAGTGTGTATAACATTTTGAGTATAAGAACATGTGTAGTATGCTGAGTGTAGAATACATGTGTGAGGCCATGTATGAAAATACATGTGTGAGGTCATGTATGAAAATATACATGTGAGGCCAAGTATGGCCTTGATGGACAAGGTGAAAAGATCTTTGTCTTGGAAGGACAATTGAGAGCATGACTTGGACGTACAAGCAAGGGAGAGCTTGGACAGACAAGCAGAGGGGTCACGTATGGACGGACAAACAAGGTGAGAAACTTGACTTGGACGGACAAGTGAGGGATAAGAGGCTTGGCGCAACAAGCAAGGGAGGTCACGTCGGACGGACAAGCAAGAGATGAGGCTTAGTGTGGCCGGCCAAGTGAGATGTTTGCAACGCTTATAGGTGTTACCAACTTAATTTTGAGTCGTTCCCTTTGCCGAACTAGGGTTGGAAGGCTTCGTTGGCTGTTTTAGACACTTATAAGTGTTGCAAACTTAAGTTTAGTGTCTCCTAATCCTAGAATTGAATTCTTTACATGTCATTCACGTAGGTTGTTTCCTTAAGAAAGGATTGACGTGGCCAAGGCTAAATTTAGCTAGTATAAGCTATAATTTGTACTTTAGCATAATTTTTGACTTGGTATCTAAGCATAGCTATGGTACTTTAGTCAAGTAAATTCATATGTAACTTGCTACACACTTTTATACAAAGTTATATAGCCATTTTTAGTAAGTCAATATCATTTAGTTGAGCATGAATGTTGACATAAGATGATTTTGGGGAATTCAGTTGTGGGATATAACACCAAAGGACACTCAAATTACTCTATATAAGTGGGTAATCCATCTAGGAGCTTGAGCTTTGTTATGTAAAAATTATAGAATATCGAGGAATGTTATAATGAGCACCAGTAATATTCTAATAACTTTGTATAGGAATGAATGTTGATTCATCTGATGAATTTGATCGTATATGTAATAATCTGATGAGGTCACCTAGGTGATGCATTCATGTGATTACGTACATACAAAGAGAGACAGGGATGAGCGACTGCTTTAAATTTTTTTGTAGAATTATGAAGTTTAATATTTCTAAGACCCGGGTTAGAAATATAATATTTTACCATTTTATCCCTAACAAAAACCCACCAACTATAGGTGGTTTTTTGAAAAACGCAAAAATCGTAAAATTACTTCTGGTCCTTTATCGGTAATATAAAGTTTGTATTTTTTCGATTTTGATTCCGCAAGAATCAGGATACAAATGCTACTGGTAGATATGAATACTCTATATCGACTTTATAGTCTCTCTATAAATATATACATTTGCATACATATCAGAGCTTCACTCGGCTAAACTTTTAATATTTTATGTATATATACAGTATATATATGTATACTAACTCAGTACTTTGCTTTCTGTACCGAATTTACTTTAATTACTGGAGTTTTGGAGAAGTAATGGTGTTCGTTGTAATTCTTCTAGGACTCTCTAATCTTATTATATATATATATATATATTTAAATTCAGAATAGGCTTTTGTACCATTTTATCCTTTTGCCTCATTCTCGAATGAATGTCATGCTCCTAGATGGCTATCCACTAACATAAAAAGAACATTTTGAAACTACGCCAAGTGCAATAATTCCCAAGCTGAATTCCTTTGCATCAGGTGTTAATAGTCGTGATTCGGTCAAAAATCCAATGTTTCACGACGCATGGATAAGACGAGCGCCAAGCCTGTATTTTTACTGGTGCACGTACAACACAAGCTTCACACTTCACGATGCTGGGCTAGTTCCAGCGCCAGAATCTGTTTGGAGCTAGCGCCCATAACTTGCACAATATCGGGACTAACCCTGAGCCAGAACATGATTGGCGCTAGCGTAGCTAGTGACCCTACTTTGCATGCCATTTTGGACTAGCCCAACGCTAGACCATATGTGCATGACGCTGGGACTATCCTAGCGCCAGATCCCTACTAAGGTTGCGCGACCAGATCTTGAGTACGCTTGCACCTCACTGCCGCGAGCATGCTTGTACGGTTATATATGCCTCGAGCATTACTTGTAAGGCTAGGCTTCGAACATCACCTGCACGGCTGTGCCTCGGGCATGCTTTCACGACCACGACTCGAACATCGCTTGCATGACCAGACCTTGAGCACACTTGTACAATGTTGTTCTAGTTACAAAGCCAGACTATTCTTGGTACTAGATTTTCTATCGCCCATGCTGCACGACAATGGGCTAATCCCAGCGCCATCCTACTTATTTACGCTAGCCTAGTGATAGAGCCCAATTGTCGTGGCCTTCGCAGTATTTCCCTTGACGTTCATGTGCGCATTCCTTCGTATTCAGATATGCCACTCGATGTTATTATCTACTTGCTGCTCCGATTTATGCTCCAAGCCACTAATAGATAGTAATCAAATATTCTTACTAAAATATCTAATGCCTGACATATTTTACGAACAAGTTTCAGTGGTACCATCTATGTGTATAATGGACGAAGATATGCGCCAGATGCGCACCGAGATGCCACCTTTCACAAAGTGATTCCACTAGCACGAATCACTCGCGGAGAGGCCCCATGAACCCATACTGCTCATATATCATGAGATAGGCCCCATATAATCCCTGAAATTATGTATGGACATTCAAGATTAATTTTCTATCAACCAGAGTAGCATGGTACCGTCCGTACATCATTTATAACTTCCACGATTCTCAGACATCAATACCAAAATGTTATTGACGTAATTTTCTATTTGCTCGTTCATAATGCCATGAAGTTCTTCACCGACCATGGGTACCCAGCTAACTCAATTGCCAACATATGAAATAAATTACTAGTTGTAGCATCACCATTCCCACGGCTGTCACTATCAAGGTGAAGTGCCCAGATGATGCCAAATAGTATATTCTACTTGACTTATTGAGTTACTAATAGACTTACTAACCTTACTTGACTTAATACTCGTAGTCAGTCTACTTAATTAATTAACATTCTGAGCATACTACTTAATTAATTAAATAAGTGAGTCATTTACATGACGTAACCATAAGTTCTACGAGATATCAAACATGTCACAGGTGGATACTCATTAGGTTATTGGTCTGGTGGTCTACAACATAAGCGGTGTAAATGTACACCCACGGTGAGAAAGGGTAAAGTTGTGTGAATGTTGTTGGATGAAGGAGTAGTGGGCATTTGGTTTCAAGAGTTTTTCCCTACAGTCATGGGCATGACTTCAACCACCACTCCGCTTATTACACTTCTTACGAGATCATAAGTGTGAGTTCAACATTATAAATAAATAACTTCATTTATTCTACAAAACATTATAGGTTTATTGAAGTCACATCAGGCTATCATAAACAATTCCGTCTTAAAAACACTTGAACTCAACCATAGAGACATATATATTCTTCAACTAGAATCCTTCACGCTATGATCTCATCTTTCCCTTCTTTCCTTCCTAAGATCAACCCTTCTCTTCCTTTCTGACTGAAGCAACGCTTGGACGAACATTTATTGGTTTAGGCTAGCCTTGTACGATTTTGGTCAGTCGTATTTATTATGATATACCCCTCAAACTTTTATATGTTTTTACCTTAAAACATAGTGACACTTAAGTGCTAAATGTTGGAGACATTGATTATGAGAGTCTTATCGACATAATCAAGAAAGATCTCATGTCTTCTAAAGTCTCTTATACCAAAGCAAGTCGTGATAATGAATTTCTTCATCACAAGTCAAGGAGGAATAAAAAAAGCAAGAAAAAAAATAATCAAACCAAGCAAAAAGTCAAGAATGATGATGGTCCTGTATTAGTCACCTGTGATAAAAAAGACAAGGCTCGCCTCAATAAAATTAGTTGTGTTAAAATGTGCACCCTCGCATTTTGTACTCAATCATATGAACAGGTGAGGAAGCACATGAAGCAACACACATGTTATCTCGATCATTTTATGGCTCTTTGACATGTTTAAAGGGGATTTTGCTCTTCTCTACTCATCCCTTCATTCATAATTGGAAAATTAATAGAATATGAATATTATTTTATGATATTAATGTATAAAGGTCAAATATATGTATCTCTTTAGTAGAGGTTTAAAACGAATCAAAAATCACTCATTTCGGATATTGTATGATAAAGTTATGCTTAAAACAGCTTTTGTAGCAACATGATCTTAGGATCGGTCCTAAGACAGGTCCTAGAGTTAGGATTGATCTTAGGATCGGTCCTAGATTTTGTACCGGTTTCGGAACCGATCCTGAATTCACACGAAGAAAGTGTAAAACTATTTTACTCATTAATTCTTCGTTCGAGCTCACAATGACCTTATTCCTTTTGCATTAACTTCGTCTTTTTATCTATATGATAGAGGTTATTGTATTGTGTTGGAGTCTGTGAGATAAACTGTAGTATTTCACTCTCATATATTATCTTATTTTCTTATGGTTAGTGACTTTTGAGTATAGCTAATCTTCGGATCATATCCTTGTGATTTCTACTTCAAGATCATAAGAAAGTTATGATGGTTTAACTCATATGTGATTCACAATACTAATAATCTATTATGTGTTATAATCTGATTATTTTGGTATTCAAATGAGTTTGTGTTCGGTTTTAATCTATCTTGTGGTAGGTGATGACTAAGATCACTTTTTACTTATATCTGGTAATGGTTTTATTTGTGTTACTATGTTGCTGCAGCAAAGAATAACATATACAGGGGGAGATTTCTATTATGCTTGTGTTTAATGATATATATTTGTAGGGAGTGTGGTTGTGGAAATCAAATTAAAAACTATTTCTAATATTTGTTTTCCTGATACGTAATTAAATCAATTTCGATTTTAGTTAGGCTTTTCGAAACTAGGGAACTATTACTCTGGTCAATCACTTTTCTGGTAAGTAACCAAGTTAATTCTGATCTTAGTTAGGCTTATCAAAGTTAGGAAAAACTACTTTGAAGCTAAGTTAGTTTCCTGATAAGAAGCTAAGTCAATTGTGACCTTATCTAAGTTATCGAAGATGGTATGTTAGACCTACAATTAGCTTAGACTCTTATAGGTTGATTCAAATTCTTATGAACTTGTGAATTTCTTTCGAAATACTTGTTGTATTGTTTTTTAGACCTTTGTCATTTTTCGTTACTAAAAGGGGGAGAAATATATTAGTAAAGTGCATGTTATGTGCTAGATAATCTTGGTTGTCATACTATGAGAGAAATCAATTATGAGTTAGATATTACTTGGTATTTGCTAATTTCATAAATATATTATTATTGCATATCTTGAGAATTTTCGAAATTGGTTAATAAGTATTTTCAATCAATGCCTGGGTCATAACATTGTAAATAGTGAGTCATGTATTCTTACAAACTCAACCCAGAACACACCTTCTGTATAGTATGGAAAAGCCAACTTGGTAAAGAGATATGAATAATTTAATTAGGTGAAACATCCTGTGTTTCTTATTTTTAAAGTATTCTTTGGGATCAAGAATTATCTAGTTTTACTGATGTGGAAGGCTAAATTTTTATTTAGTTTTCATTGATTACATGTGTTTTGAACTAATGGTTTAGTCATCTTCGATTGATCAAACTTGTTTATTCTAAGGTCATTCTCTTCTACTATAAGGTCACTCAAGTTTGTTTGAAGATTTTAATATCACATATTGATAGACACATTTTAGTGTCTAAATTGCACCTTAATTTCTAGTAAGTTAGTATTCGATTTTGTGTCTATTACGTGTTTTTATGTTTTTGTAGGTACATTAGAAGAATAAAGATTTGTGGAAAAATTGGCTCAAAAAGTGTTAAAGGCACCCGGTAAAATGGATCAAGGCACCCACACTTTGGATTGGGGCACCCTTGGATC
>JAJJMC010009062.1:59205-118921 GCA_023531435.1 Papaver californicum
CTCACTAGAAATTAAGGTGTAATTTAGACACTAAAATGTGTCTATCACAAGGATCATACCATTTGCGGAATATGAATGGAGAAATCTTACGGAATCCTTGGAACGCGCAATATCTCAAAACATATTACCCATGACCAACAATGCAATCGTACAATAATTTGCGCTCATAATAGGTAAAGCAGATCAAATGCAATCTCTCTAGAAAGTCCATATGAATGTCTATGACTATTGGATTTTTTGCCACTGAGATGCCTAACATGACATTAATTATTGTACCAGGTACTCTCCACTTCAGGAAGTGCTCACAACCAACAATGCAATTATACAATAATTTGGCTTCATACTAGGTAAAGCAGCAGAAATGTAATCTCTCTAGAAAGTCCATGTAAATATTTATGAGTGTATAACTATTGGATCTTTCGCTACAGAGATGTCTAACATGACATTAATTATTGTATCAGGTACTCTCCATTTCAGGAGATGCTCTAGGGACCACATCCTAATTTCCTCCTGGCCAGAGAGAAGTTAGATATGCGCTACAACCCTCAAAGTAACTCAAGGTACAAAATTTCCTTGCAGTTAATCAATTCACACTCGTTCAATGTACTAACAATCAATATATATATATATTCATAAATTGTTTTGCAGGGACAAAAATATAAGGTAAAATGAAAGTGCAAATACAATTTGGAAGCAAGGAAGAACTAAGCAACATCAAAGAAAACTAAGGTGTGGGAAGATCTGCTTCAAAAGGAGGATTATCAGGGACATCTTTGCGCTTATAGATCTTGGAAAATCCATCGGCTTGTACTTTATCAAGAGTATTGTTGACCGCCTTTGCAATTAAAACTCGAGTTTCGGCCCTTAACCAAGAAATATAAGCCTTTCTATTATCAAGCTCTTTCTTGTACTGATTTATTTCGGCTTCGGAATTTTGGACTTTTGTATTCCAAAAATTTATTTTCCCTCTCTCTGAAGATAAGTCCCGAACAAAACTTTCATTATTCAGAGTTTCATGCATCAATTTATCCTCATCTCCTTTAATTTTAGAGGATAAAAGCTCTAGCTGAGTGTGCGCTTCATTAGCCTTGATATATGCAAGATCTAGCCAAGTTTACGCTTCATTATCCTTGATAGAAGCCAGCTCCAGTTGCTTATTGAGTTCTTCCATCCTAGTATTTGCAGCACCAAGCTCCTCTTCAGCCTTAACATCTCTTGCGGCTGCATCTTTGAATTTTTCTTCAAAACCTACAATAAAAACAACAGGTTAATCAATGCGGGAATAATATTAAACTTCAAATATGCGGTAAAATAGGATACCTCTTGCGAGGGATTCAAACTCTGCTAATTCAAGAGCCATTGCATCTTTAGTAACATCAAGAAAATCATATTCTCCCGAAAGCTTATTATAATTGGCAGTGAGTTGTTGAAGATTTTGGCGACAATGATTTAACTCTGCTTCATTATTCCATAATTGATTCAATTTATATGTTCTACTTCTTTATGCAAACGGAAAATGTCACTCTCACGATGAAGAACAGAATCAGATAAATTACGGATTTTAACTTGAGCATCCACAAGGGCTTTCCCTTTACCATGAGCCTCTGAAGCTGAGTTGTCTCTATCTTTAATGAGTTGTGCTATGTACAAAGAAAACCGAGAATTGTGATGTGATCCGGAATGAGAGAATCTCGCAAGGATATTCTGACGTTCTACACTGATTTTGCGTTCTCTTCTTCCAATCTTTCAGATCGTGCCCGTGCCTCAAGAACGCAATCTTTAGTCCACGATAAAGTAACATCAAAATCCACTTTCTTGCGGATTTTCTCCCCATATAAAAGCCAATGCTAATTCATTGTACTTCAGTGTGACCAGATCATGACTATCGACAAGGTTCTTAAATGTTGTTTTGACCTCCACATTTTCATTATTGACTTTTACAACATGATTTTTCAAGCGCATAACCTTATGTTGCAGCTTAGTCACAAGGTCTGAATCCCCCGCTGATCCCATAAAGTAATTCAGAAACAAGTAAAATAAAATAAAATAAAAATAACGAGAGGAAAAGTGTAAAACCTTGATTTTTGAAGATCAAGCAATTGCTGATGAAGCGCGTCATTTTCCCGCTTCAAACCTATAGCTTCTTCTTTTATAATCCTTAATTGGGTCTCCATGATCGTGGACCGCGCCTAGAAGAATTTATACGCTACATGTGCGGCGTTTTTACCCCGCGCAAGCTGCAATTTACAGAATAAAAGTAAAAATAAAGCGAAACCGAAGGTTATTAAAATAATAAGAATACCTGCAAAAGAGCCTGTTGCGGGGAAGAATATACTTCTCCATCCGTGAGCGCAGTTGCATCTGCAAGAGAAGAAGGTTGATTTATGTAGAAGGTGGGGTCGACGGGTTGACCTTGGCCCCTTATCCAGGCGTCTTTCACCATGGCATACGGTGCAGACCGCATGCACTCCCGCAAGTGTGGGACCGTAAGACTATCTGTTTCCACCGGCAAGGAATCACTTGGGACAGAGAGAAGCTCCTTTGACATAAACCAACAGAAGGCTTCTTCTTCTTTAGCCAAGAAATTTGAATCTACCGCAATTCCTTTGCCTTTATTCTTTTGCAGGATCTCTTTATTTAACTGCACTGCATCAGTAACAGCCACACTTGCGATGTTAACTACGGTAGGAGCAGTATCCGCTGACTCATCTGCTACCGCAGCATGTGCTCGCGCATCCTCTTCTACTGAAGTATTTCCAGGATCACATTGAATGAGGCGATCCCCTTTATCAGTTGAATCGTCTTCACTTGTTGCAGCTTCAAGTGGCTCATCAACTAATAAGGGAGAGAGTTGAAAAAGAAAAGAAGAATCAGGACATATGGTTTGGTGCGAAAAATTGACCGCAGTATCTGAAGTTTCCACCACAACACCAACTTGTTCCGCATATTCAAAATTTGTTATTTGAAGTGGTATGTTCTGCTCTTCTTCATGTCTTTCCGGAGAGGAGCTACCCTCACCTCTCAAAATTGGTTGATGAGGTAGAGAGTCTCGAATTTCTCCTTCCTCCCTGTCAGTAGAAGAGCGGGGTGTACTCTTAGCTTTCTTCCGACCCTGTCAATATACCGCAAGAATTCATTAAATAAAATTCATAAGGATTGTTAGAATTCATTAGGTTAAAACAATACCTTTTCTACGGGAGTCGCGGCTTTGCGTTTAACCCCCGAGTCACCTTTTGTGCTTTCATCAGCTTGCGGCTATAGAAAGAAAAAAAAAATTAAAAAATACTTAAAGCATGATATAAAAGGATAGAGAGAATTTTACGTACCATAGTGATAAGCGGAAAATTGAAACAAGTAAAATTCAACTGCCAAGCGCAGTAATTATGAAAGCGCGATAGAAGATTGTAAACCACGCTTTCTTGGACAAACCCGAAGATCCATGGACCTTCAATGACCAGAGAAGTGCGGTACATTTAAAATCATGATCTTTCCTTTAAAGGAACCTGCGTCCCAGGAATGAATTTCATCTTGGAGTTATCAATCTCCGACAGCAAACGAAATCCTTCACCACCTTTGCGGCTCGGACCAACACTACATTTCTTATAATTCTTCGCAGCTATGTTGTCCGCATATGTAGCATGTAAGTTTTCGACCGTGTAGTGTTTACGTTCCGCAGGATTGGGAACGTTACAAGTGAAGTTGGTTTTTCCCTGGCTTCGCATGCTGCATTCATCCAACACACACCACCAATTCTCGTTATATTGAGTAACGGATCGGAATAAACCATGCGGGGATTTGCTGCGGCTTGTGAGAACCTCAAATTGAAAAGGACTCTCACTCTGATACAAAGGAAGCTGTAAGCCCGCATCCAATGCTCCAACAGGAATTCATGTTGCTACACTTAAACCCTTCTATCATTTCCAATGAAATTTTATCTTCTTCATGATCATAGAAGGAAACCTTGAATTGCTGAAGATTGGGCTTCCTTTTAAATTCTTCAAGGTTTACCGACCTAAAGCTCAAGCTTTCGTGTGACCGCTTATTCTTAGAAGCTGGATTGCTGTCCGCAACAGGAACGTTTGCGGACCTTATTAAGTTAGAAGGATGACCTCTTGATCTACCAGATTCATCCACTCCTTTCTTCTTCGATACAGTATAGCGGTATGACTTCCTAGTTAAAGAATGATCATCCGGATGAGAAGCATCACCAGTAACTTTACTATCATTCTTCCCAGCCATGATAAATTTTTATCTACGTAGGAAAACAAGAAAAATTAAGTACACCATGATCAAAAGCAAAAATAAAACAGGAAAATCACAAAGCAGGAGAACAACAAGATGTTCATCAAATCAAAATGCAAAGCAGTCAACAATTTTCTGATAAAGGGAAAGAAAAGATCATGATAGAACAACCAGACATCAAAACTAAAAAATCATCATCATCAACATTCAATAAACAGATAAACAAGAGCATCATCAACATCATTATCATCGATATCACCATTCACTCTAACAAACAATAAATAGATAAATAAGAACATCATCAACATTATCATCATCACTGAAAAAGATTCAGTTAAAAAGATGAACAAATACATTAAGGGAAAAGTTAAGAGGATTACCTGTAATGAAGCAAAAGACAGAAGAAAATCTGATGATTGAATGAACAGAAAACTTGATCCCAATGCAAAAGTTCTTAATCACAAAAGTTTAGGAGAATGAAAAGACACTGAGGAATCTTTGAAAAACCCAAAAGAATAAAAAGCACAAAAACTTTAAGAAGAAGAAGACAAAGGATATAAAGAATGGAATGAGGGATATGACTAACATTAAATAAGAAAAAGCTGAAACTGACGAACCGTCGAAAACTGAAAGAGAGAGAAACTTTATCAGAGATTTAATTACCTTGAAACCGCTAACTGACAGAAACGTGGGGAAAGGAGTTAATGCTAGCGTAAAAATCGGAAAAAGCTAACCGTAGAAAGAGAAGTTAATGCATGTGTGAAAGTCGAAAGGGCAATAATTATTTTTCCTTCGCTCAAGAGGATGGATAAGAACAAATAGGTGGAAAGGTAAATTGGGGGTACCCATCAAATTGGCTATAAATACCAAGCTCATAAACAGGAAGGGGAACTGGACAATCTTTAGAAAAATTAGACATAAGGCATAGGATCAGAGCAAAGAGTTTAGGTATGAGACTTGTGTAAATTTTTAGTTCAATTGTTCTTTGATTAACATGATTATAATCTTATAGTATATCATCTTTCTGTAACATATGATGATGAATAATAAAAATGATACAAATCTTTACCACCCGTAGATGTAGAAAATTTGATTGTAGAACCACGTTAAACATGAGTCAATTCATTTCTTGTTCTGATTGATTATCATATTCTAAGTGTTAATATGAGTTGATCTTATTATATGATATAAAACTTTACTATGTTTCAAATTTTATTAGTTGTGATCCAAAGACGCAAGATTTTTGGTAATCACACTGCTCTTAATTTCCAAGCTTTTCAATATCTCATTCCTGCAGCAATTTCACACTCGACAACTACCCATTATCCAAACATTCTCAAACACACAAACATTCATTACTTTTCATCCGTCATCCACAAAATAAACGGCAGAAACCTCACTTTATTTTGTTCATTTCACGGCACAGACGTGTTGCCGAAACCTTCTCAAATTAACTCAAACAACTTCCCTGAAAAAACAGAAATCCAACTCAACTCATCTCTTCTACTCTCATATGAACTCTGAAAACACTCTTTAATCTCCACATCCATCAGCATAATCAATAACAACAAATTGAGTTTATTCATGATTAACAATTCGAACCACGAGATCTTTCTCCATCCCAAGCTTCGAACACTGTACTAACCTTTTGGAAAATAACCACACGATCCATGGCTAATTGCGACACAATATAGTGGACAACTTTCCCGTAACCTGAAGGGAAGACCAAGAAATGATATTCTGGTCGTTGTAAAGACAAGGATGTGCTCGATCTAGTTTTTTTTTTGAACTAGAATGAGAAGGTGACAACCCCCAATTGAAATGTGCATATGCCTCATAAGTATTTGATCAAATACCATTAAGAAACAGGTGCCCTGAAAAGAAGATTGCGGTGCTGAAATAACTCTCTTTGTAAACTCAAGGGCTAGCATAGTAATAAGATAGGGCTTAGATAATTTCTATTTTTAACACCTTTTAAGTCATATACCTTTGATAGCTTCTAGTCTATCAACACCCAATTTTCTCGTGTAATAAATTGAGCCTCTATTTCTTTTCTTTCACGTCATATGATCCAATATACCTGCAAAATTCAAACTAAGCGTAATATGGAACTAATACAAGGAATATAAAATATACAACTAATACAAGTAAAATAGCTAAGAAAATCATAAGAAAATGATACTCAAATGATGTATTTTAGGCACCTATCAGAGGTAATTTTTGCTAATTTATGTTATCTTTTTACATTATGATATTATTTGCTAACTTAGTATGCTTGCATGATTTAGGGGGTTGGAAGTTGGAGGAAGAGGCACAAGTGCAATACAATCACAATCTAGAGGCAAGGGACTTGTGCCTTCTTATACAGGCGTGGGTGCAGCTTCTAGAGCAGCAACAACGGTAAACTTCCATAACCAGACAGGTTTTAGAGCTGATGGAATAAGGGAAGCTATTATACCCCCATCCCATACCTTCAAGACCTATTTTGTACATAGGACATACTTTAGATTAGCTTAGTAATGTGCAAGTTCTTGCTATTCTTGTGTACAAAAAATATTCTCTGATCTAGATTGTTTGGCAGCGCAGAGAAAACTACTTTGAAACTGTATAATGGAAGCTTCTTTACTTTGATACTCTTTTGTTAACTTATTATGAAGTTTCTTTACTTTGATGCTCTGCTATTGACAATAGATACAAGTAAAGTCTTAACTCAGTTTCATTCCATTCTTGTTTTTATATTTCAGTTTTTATATTGAATTTCTTTTCATTTATCCTTGTTTTAACTTCAGTGATCCTTGAAACTAATCATACAATTCACCTAGAGTAGTATTTACATTTATATATTTTATGTTACCTTCAGGACATTCTTTAGCTCAATAAATACAACTACCACACTTAGAGCACCCCTTTTCTAACTGTTGTATTGGTGATGGCAACTTCACAGCTTCATCCAACCATTGGAATTCACCACAGTTGAAGTTTTAGCACCTCAAAAATCTTCTTTGTGGAATTTTTTGAGTGTTCCCTTCCCAAACCCTTCTAATTTCATTGCATCTTCTACATTTGGAGTACATGAATGGGAAAAGTATTGTTGAATATGTTGATTGGAAACAGATATGATATGTAATTTCATCATCTTCATGATCATTGGTTTTCTGCAATTTAAAATTTAATTTAGTTTACCCCCTATTGTAAATATAATAATTTGAAGTACCCATCTTTAATGGCGGATTTCAAAAATTACCTCACTGAACAGACTTGAAGATCCTACACCCATGCTTGATCACGCTTGTCCTTATTTTGTTTCCTTTTTGTTATAAATTAGTTGCAACAATCGAGTGCAGTGAGCTACTAACATTTATTTTGGTTCATATGTATAGAATCATAGATCGGGTTGGAAAAGAACCGTTAAAGAAGATTACGGTTACCAGTTAAAGAACATTGATTTTTCAACGTCGATTTTTTTTTTAGAAATTAAGAATGCAACACGTCACCATTTTTCTTGAGAGGTTAGGAATGTAACACGTCATATAAGGTATTTATGTCTTACAAAATTTTAATATTTTTTAATTATCACCACGTGTTCTGTCTGTGCTCATTTAATTGGGATGTCAAGGCGGAACTAACAGAAAGAAAGTTTTATCTATTTTGAGTTAATAAGGAAAATAATGCAAATTAACACATTATCCAGGAGAGGTAACACAATCCCAAAAAAAAATGTTTAACTTTGATTTCCAACGACTAACTATAAATTAAATTTAATAATTTAATCTAACAACTAATGTCTAATTAGCTAAACTAATTAAATTTTTTAATTCAAATTAACTGAGGATATTTTAGTTATTATAAAAAATGTTTGGATTTATCGATGCCCTTAAAATAGGTTTTTTAGGTATCTTATCAGACTAATGTTGGATCATGGGCACATTAGGCAGCATAGCCCAGCAACTAGTTTTCCTAACGGGCCTTTGAAGGATCCCATTACAGAGTACTGTACTTTTTAAGCCACAAGTACAAGCTGTAAAATGTCCGAGCCACGACACGATATCACTGGGGTGAGGGATATCGAAGACGTGGCAAATTATCCACTTACAGCTGGGATTGGACCAGAATATTCCTCATGTTATTTCTTTCAACTTTCTTCTTTTGTTTTATGTCACTCCAGTAACAATTCTGATTCCTTTTCTTAAAACAGAGAAGAGATTATACATACAGAGACCCCATCAGAGTTACAGCATCATCATCAATTAATTACCACCCTATTTTTGGTGTCTCGTATAAAGAGGTAGGTGATAATCATCGGTACAAAACCCCCCTATTTTTTTCTTTTTATTTGTCTGATCATTTTTCAGTAAAATTAGTTAATAATTTAGTTACAAGAAATACAGTCTGGAAATATTGTTGCACACGCAAATTCAATGGAACAGAAATTATGTGGAGTAGAATTGAAACCAGAGTTAGTTGTGAATTAGGAAAAGAAGTGCACATTCATAAGTAGTAATAATTATTAATTGTGTATCTTTGGGACTAGGCTGTACATTTGTATGCATGTCTTGGATTTAGGTCCTACTAGTGTAGGATGTAAATGATGGTGTTGGCACGTAGATCACCATCCTTTACTATAAGACCAGCTGAATGTTTTTACGACAATAATATCGATCACGACTGGCAGCCTTTGGAACTGCATAAATAAATATGCAGTTGCAGAAGGGGGTGGGGGTGGGAGGGGCAATGGGCAGCGGTGGTATTGCAAGCCACGTCTATGTATTAATGTTGCAACAGTAGAAGTAGGTCATATATCTCATGCTAATTGGTTTATAAGCTATATGCAAGAAAGTAGAACACTCTTAAATGAGGGAATGAACCATAGGATGAGTTAGACAGGGCAAGAATCATCATTATCATCATAAATTACTGTGAAAATGTGAATCATAGAAGGGAAGAAATGAATTGTCTTTTCATGGATGATAAATATATAGAGTTAGGGTTACATCAGGGTAAGGGCCTCTGCAGAGGATAGATATCATCCTTGAACAACGCATTCTCTTTCTGAGTTTAGTAATTAAGATTGAAGCCTTTTTTGTTTGTTTGGTTTTAACCTACTTATCTAACTGTATTTTCCAATGCTTTTAATATATAGTGGGACAGCATTCCTCATTAATACATCATCCCATGTACAAGGACGTCTTGCCTACTTGTACATTTCCTTCAACAAATTCATGCCCTGATAGAGAAAAATAGGTAGTGTCTATTATAGGCATGTTACAATTGGAATTACAAGTATCTTAAGAATCAGCTCACTTCCTTGTGGGAAAAGTTTGCATCACATGCATGTTATAGAGTAATCGCAGAAGAGTATAGTGAACGTTCAGTAGATGTGTTTCTATTTAAGGAAGAACCATTTAAGTACCCCTCAATGAAACCTATCTCTATGAATCGGAGGGAGTTAATTGGGACTCTCATGTGTTTAATGACTTTTTGAGTAATACATTTTAATGATTTAATTTATGACTTTGTTCATGTTTGGCATTTATTATATGTCGGTGATGCTTAATATGTTGCAGAAGTGTATTGACGTTCAACCTGTAATTAAGATGGGTTATGTGGTGGTCATATCGTTGCCATTGATACTTTTGGTACTTATCATAGCCATTGCTTGCTACCTTATAGGTAGGGCAAGAGGTAGAGAGGAAACAATGACTGCATTTCCAATGGCATATCCTGCACCTCCCCCTCCTATTCAACAAGCCCAGGTACAAGCTGAAGACCAAGATCCAACGGTGAAGCCTCATGTATAGAAAAATGAAAACTTCGGATAAATACCGTGTATTACTTAATTGGGTCTTTGATTTTTCAGCTCTTCTCGTTATAGTTGACTTGTTCGGTGGCATTGACCAGGTTAACGCAGAGAGGAAAAAATATCAATTCATCCTGTGTTTTACTGTTTGTACTTGAGAAAAGTGAAAATCTCGCAGTGATTATAGTCTTTATGATCATAAAGATTATTTTATAAATAAAATTTTGGAAGCTTAAGGGCATCTATAATTGTGCGACCAAATCCAAAGAGTAAAGATAAAAAAAAATTAGGTTTGGTTTGCCTGAAACGTAACGGATCGTGAGTAAAATTTAATCAGGCGTAAGAGCAATCTAACACCTGTCGTTGGGTGCATACACAAGTATGCGTCTGTTGGAATTGTGTTATACGGCGTATGTAAGTGATAACGCTTGGTTGGGGCAGAAGCAGGATGAATGCTCGGTGAGAGATGCTACCCCAGAAGAACGTCTGATGATAGACCTACCTTAGCATCACGCCTCATTTACAGCCGTGTGTAGACGAACGCATGATGGGGCGTGAAACTAGCCATACGCCCGTTAACCTTGTACACGTGCAAGTGGTTCATGTGGATAATGAAGACGGGCGTTCGCTTAGAGTAACGCATGTTCCATCAGGCGGTGTGCTAGACGCACGCCCATCCCCATCTTCGCCCGTCCCCATCAGGCGTTACTATAACACTACGTCCGTCCTCATCCTTTTATTCTCCTGTTCTCTTTCTCCGCTCCTCCTTTCTTCAGACTTCAGACGCGTGCAGAAGAGAGCGCCTACCCATTCAACCTACACTCCCTCTTCTTCTCAACCTTTTTCCAATTTTCAAGTTATCTATTAACCTCTTTTTAAAACCCTAACAACTTTGAAACCGTTATCTAAGTTAGGTTTATCTCAAGGTAAGGTAAGAAACTCAAACTTTTATATGAATTTTAATGGATTTCATAAATTTAGATTATGATTTATTGTAATGTTTTGTTAATTAAATTTGTATATATATATTTAAAGATTAAACATATGATTATGAAATAGACATATCTAGGTTTTACAAATTGTAATTTTGTAATTGGGTAAAATTCTAGGGTTTTGGAAGATGTAAATTGGATTTACAAAATTGATGAGAATTAATTGATTTGAATTTATAAGTGATTAAGTTGTTGGTTAATTTGTGTTGGGTTGTGGTTAATTTTAAGTTCTTGATTAATTGATTTGCTATGATTGTTTATGAAATTTTGGGATTATGATTGTTTATGTTCCTTTATAGTGAATGTTTATGAATTTATAAAATTAGCGAATTATGATAAATTTTTGGTGAGTTGGTAATTTGATTAGTGGACTATTTTGTGAATCATGAATATTGTATTTTAGATGATTTATGAATGTTTGTACATTTGATTATCTAATTAGAGTATTTTTCTAATGATGAAATATGTACTTTTGTGGAATTATGGATTAATGTAGAGTTTTATATTTGTGCATTATGAGGATTACTCTTAACTTTAAAACTTGTATGAACCGAAAAAAAAAAAAAAAAAAAAAAAAAGTTTGCACAGATGTTGAGCAATGACACAGCGAGATTCGTTGGTCGAAAAAAAAGGAACAAGAAAGCTAAAACCGTTGACGAGCCATAAGTAGTCCCTACTACTGAAGATATGGTCTTTGTACCCGGGTTAGCTAACTACAGTGTTGTAGAAGATGCTCAGAGTCACGCTTCTACGAATATTACATATTCAAATGATTCAAAATTCAAGTACATACATCGTGGTTCCCTTAAATCGGTCATTCAGACCTATACAGGTATTATAAAACACATCCCTAGGGTCAAATACATAATTGAAAAGCAGGATGGGACTGTTTATTGACCATGGATGTAGTTGATTCGTCAGATGCATTGATTGACTACCTTGTTGAGCGTTTTTGGGATACTACAAACACATTTCACTTCTCCTTTGGTGAGATGGGTTCACACCGCTTGATTGGGTTATGTTGACAGGATTAAGTATTGGTGTTGGTAGTGATATTCCATATGACCCGGCGAAGTACCAATTTGAATATGTTCGGGCGCATATTTTTCCAGAAATTAAAGATAATGATGTTTGCAAAAGAGAACAAATTCCGGCGCAATGGGTTTCAAATGAAATTACAATTGCATTTTTTAGCACATATTTTGATCCAGGAACGTTGGTTCCGGCTAACGATGATACCATACTTGCTGAGAGAGTAGCCAGAGCCTTTGGTATGTATGTTTTGGGACAATTTTTCTTTCTGAATGCTAAAAACTATATTGATACTGGATGGTTAGCTGCTTTTGAGGATCTAAATGCAGTTGGCAATTATGAATGGGGTGATGGTGTTTTTGCGAAATTGTATACCAGACTCGTCGCATCTGGCAGGGGAAAAAAGTCACTAGCCGGACCATTCCAGATATGGAGGTAAATTTCTTAATTCTATTTATACTTCCTTTAAATGTTTATTTGTTGGTAATTTATTTATTTTTTTGGTTGTCTTGACATACTAGTTTTGGGGGTATGAATATCTGGGCATATGTCGACCAAAGAACACAACTTGTGAGAGTGAAATAGTGTGGCCTAGTTGTTCTCGGTGGAAGGGTTCAAGAAGGAAGAGTGTTGATATTTTTCGCTCTAGGACTTATCTTAATCAGCTGACTGTAGACGACGTGACCTGGCGACCGTAGGATTCCGCCATCTTTGTCCTTGACACTGATGTTGGACGGAAAGCATCGGAGATATCAGACAAAATGGTTATATTTTTTTGGCTAGGCACTGTGAGTTGATAATTTATTTTGATAGCTATGTTCTTTATTTTCTTGGATTTTTGGATAATTAATTGGTTTATTTTCTGATAGTTATTTTCTTTACACAACATAGTGTGTACCTCGGAGAACGGTGTTGGAGACAAAACCATTATAATTTTGGCGTTCTCATTAACCCATATACTCGTATTGCCAACCTCAACAATGACGAAGCTAATCAGCTGAGGGAAAGCGATTTGGTCGATGCAACTGAATTAGTGCATGTTGTTACGTATGATTTGTATATGGAGTATTGGCGACATATACTAACTTGAAGAAATATGCTACCAAAGTCGATTGGGAGGTTGAAACATACGGGTATGTTGGTGACCGTATTAAACACAACATCCAAGAACCTGATGAACATGTACCCATTCTGCCTCAACAACAATTGTCAGACTTAAGTATACATCAAACCTTATTTTTTTGAGTACATAAAAATGCGTGAGAATGTGATTTATTTATTTTTAATAACAGGTCAAAGCTTATGGTCTGGTTCAACAATATGTTGATTTTATGCAAGAGTTTCGTAATCTTACGTTAAATGAAATGAATGAGAGGATGGAGTTTATCATGGAAAAAGATGAAGAAATACGGGGTCTACAAAATCAGCTGGCCCATTTTCGTACGCAACAACCACCCCTTGGGTTTGGCACTTTTTCTCAAACTATGCCACCACAAATGTGGAATACCATGGGTCTGGGATCATCATCAACAATGCAATCAGTTAATTACACATCGAGATCATTTTTGCCTCATTTTATGCTACCGCGATCGGCGTCTGGGAATCAAGATACAGATGGATAGTCTTTCATTTGCATTGTATTGTCACTCGAACAGTCATTTATTACCTTTGATTTATCTTTTATATGATTGGAATTGTCATTTCAGAAGATTTTTCTTATCTTTGCTTTGTCTTTTACCTTCTTTGTGTTTTCATCTCCAAAGATATTTTTAATCTTTGCTTTGTCTTTTATATTTGTTTTGTATTGTTTTCAAAAAGATATTTAATTTTTTCTTTGTCTTTTTATCTGCTTGGTACTGTCATCTCAACCAACACTTCTTATGCTTGATGCATCTATTCACCCCACTTGCCTCAACTCAGTTAATTTTTAAAATACCAAGAGTGTGTAGTCATATCAACACTCAAAGACTTATCTTAATATGCCTAAAAATTGAACACTTGATTCTCCAATTATACAAGCCAAAACTGCAAACATCAACAACCAATGGCATACAATGAGAATAACAATCACTATTATGCTTCTTGTTCTTCTATTTCTCCTTCTTCTTCTTCTTCTTCTTCTTCTTCTTCATCTGATGATGATGATAATTATAGTATATACTCATCAGACGATGATTTGGTTGCATTGATCCAAAATAACCAATCAGTCACTTTGGGATTTATCATTTCAAGTATGAACTGGCCACATACTTGTATCAAAATACCAAGAGAACGTGAGGCCGGTGCAATACCTCTCTGGAAAGATTGCTTTTCCAGAAACCCTACGTTTCCACCTAATGTATTTCGTAGAAGATTTAGAATGCGGCGAGAATTGTTCAACCATATTTTGGGAGATGTCGTATTAGTAAATAATTATTTTGTTAAAAAAAAAATGTTGTTGGCGTTCCTGGATTAAACCCTCATCAGAAAGTTACAGCAGCAATACGAATGTTATCTTATGGATGTGCGGACGATGCAATAGATGAGTACTTAAGCATTAAACCACTATTTTGGAAACAACTCGTAGGTTTTGTAAGACGATTGTGCATTTGTATGAGAAAGAATATTTGCGCACACCAACTGATAGTGATGTTCAACTGTTGCTTAAGAAGAACAAGGATAGGGTATTTCCAGGGATGCTGTGTAGTGTAGATTGCATGCATTGGAAATGGGATAAATGACCATCGGCGGAATCAGGGGCTTACACCGCGTACAAAGGGAGTGAAAGTATTATGTTGGAGGCAGTGGTGTCATATGATCTCTGGTTTGGGCATGCATTTTTTGGTATGCCCGGTTCAAACAATGATATTAATATGATGAACCGTTCTTATATTTGTTAAAAATCTTATCAACTGGAAAGCACCATCAGTGAACTTTGTTGTAAACGGACATCAATATGATATGGGATTATCTTGGTGATGGAATATACCAGAGATTGCTACTATTGTGATGTCTATTAAATATCCAGATTCCCAGAAAAAATAGAAATTTTCAGCAATGCAAGAGGGTTGCCGAAAAGATGTAGAGCAAGGTTTTGGTGTACTGCAAAATGAATTTGCCACCGTCAAGCAACCTGCAAAAATGTGGAATCCAGGCGTACTTGCATATATCATGAAAACTTTTATCATTTTACATAACATGATAGTGGAGGATGAGCGTCTACCCAGTGATTGGCCACATGAATATGATCAACGCCGCAACCATGCACCGGTAAATATTTTGAGACAACATACTGCTGAACTTTCGAGAATGAGAGTTGAGCAAAGCCAACGTGCAGTACACAAAAAAGATACGCATATTCGTTTGCGAAATGACTTGATCGAACATTTATGATAAGATTTTGGTGATGAATAATAATTTTGAAACTATGCAGATAGGTTTTGTGGGTATATCTCTTTGTAAACCCTCACGAGACATAACTCGTCCGTTGGGGCCACCTAATGGCTTAAAGGCTTGCTGCACATGCTAAGTGCAGCCGCGATGCCTGCGAAAGTGAGTTTAGGTTTACTTTTTAGATTTTGTATTATAAATATGCTTACTACGTTTTAATGAATAAATTAACAAAAGTATCATAAATAACCAGTATCACTTATTCAGATCAACAATACATCAATAGATGTTAAGATATCTCATTTTCGCAGGAGTCGCGGTTGTACTTAGCACGTGCAACAAGCCTTTAAACCATTAGGTGGCCCCAACGGAAGAGTTATGTCTCGTGAGGGTTTACAAAGAGATATACCCTCAAAACCTATAATCAAACCTTCAACGAGTGGTATGACGCCCTGGATGACGATCTAAACATCTTCGAAGAACAATCAACACAAAAGGGTTGTATTTGTCCATCACCCATAGGATCTCGAAATGAGGTTGGTACCTGAAATCTGAACATTTCCATCTTCTTCATTCCTCCTGAGATCTGGCAACAACTTCTTAATCAGTTTCATTCCTAATTCTTCTTTCATTCACCTTAGCGGTTAAAGTTGAAAATTGTAGTACTGCCCTACCTATTTCCTGAAATCGACAAAAAAGGTCTGCTTTCTTCCGGTTATTGGGGTTACTGGTTTCATTACAAAAGTTAGCATGGATATGTTCTAACCATTACATGCTCATTGAACCATTCATCCGATGTTCATGACCCCTTGCTGGATAATATAATACTATGTTTTGACAAAGCGATAAATCTTCCTTTATGGTAAAATTCTCAGCATTAATACTAAAATTTTAGCAAGCCATAATTCTAAAACGGAGAGATAAAAATAATCTTTGAATTAGATTATCTGAAATGTGGAAGGTATGATTTCCAAATGGGAACGAAATAGTATATATAGGGCCTTTTTTTGAATGAAAATAATTTTCCAATATTTAATAAAAGATTAAAGCATGATATTGAAAGAAGTGACGATTCTTTTCTGTTCCAGCTTAGTGGATAATTAATAACAGTCTATTCAAAGGTATGCTAGAAAGAATGTAGATGCATAATTATGAAAGGTGTTTGGTCCGCGTGCAACGACTAAAGCATGATATAAAAAGAAGTGACGAGTCTCTTTTTTTCGAGACTGGTGGGTCCATAATAACAGTCTATTCAGTGGAATCCAACGTTTCAATTATTTACTTTGTCAATCTGAACAATTTAAATAATCTCACTTATCTACTCATGTAGGAGAAGAGTAGATAGGCTAATATGTTGAGTGTGTAGTCTTTTATCGTGTTAATGTTAATGCGAAAAAATGAGTGGTTGGTAGTTATTTTTCATCTGAATTACTTAATTACTTGAAATTTAAAGTTTGCATTAATTCAAGGAAAAGGTACATTGGAAGTTCATTAACATTTAAAATAACACTATTAATTCAAAACTAAACTGGAAATTTTAACCTCTTAATACTTATCTGATAAATAAATATATAAATCATAAAAGTAGAATCTGAAACTGAAACTGCCAATCCATTAATAATCAAAATAATTAAGGTTTCAGCTAATCCGAGAACGCTTTAAGCTTGACTTCTCCTTCTTTGCAAAATGTCTGGCTTCCTAATTTCGATGTTATCTTTTATAATGGCATCCAACCCGGAGACATCCATCATCATTATGCGAAAATCGTCGTCTGCTTCTTTCTTTGCATCAAGTTTTTCTTTCCTAGCTTGTTTTGCTGCAAACTTTGCCGAAGACTCAGCTAGTTTTGATGTAAACTCAGATTCTCTCTGCGTCATCTTCATTTTTGTTTGTTTTCTATAATTGGTGTTGAAGTTTTGTTGCTCTTTAATAATAATTTTCATAATTTCCTGTTGGCCACTGGATTTTGCTCTCCCTGTTTTCTTCAGACGTTTCGCCTCTTTTTTCCCATATGAAGGTTTTATATGTTAGGTATATCTCATATTTCTTCATCGCCACTGGATTGGTCTTCGCTTGCTTCCTGTCTTTCCCGGTTTTCCTCGTCACTTTCAGAATCTTCTTCAGCTTGTGATGAATCGAAAACAGCTGTCCATCGTCGTGAATATTTGATATTTTCTAACATAATTGCGTAGCACTCCTCATGCTTAAATATTTTGTCACCATTAGCTTCCTTGAAAAGCTTCCTTACTTCTTCAATCTTTTTTTTTTAAGTTTAGTGGACGATATACAATTCAAAACAATAATATACGGGATAAAAATTAAACGGGTTACCTTTGTTTCGGGGCCCCATCCAGTATGGTGTTCACGTTCCATTTCCGCCTCTTTGCAGAGTAAAGCGCCACATCTTTACTTATTCCCTGAAATCGTTTCTGAATGGAGGTCCAAGTGTGCTCCGGCATTGTAGGAATGGCTTCTTTCATCGCACTTAAGATGTGAGACCATAATTTTTCTTCTGATTGATCGGAACCAACACTACAATCTTGAGATATTGATAAATGAGTTCTACACATCGTTACATCTTCAATTCATTTATATAGGTATACCTAGCCGTTACAACGGTAAGAAATCAACGATAAAAAATGGTAAAAAAATTCAACGGTTATCTCAACGGTAAGAAATCAACTTGAAGAAACGGGCGGAAGCTTATAATCATGCCCCACACCTAGGCGTTAGTGTAGAATCACGCCCCACACAGGCGTTAGTTTAAGATCACTCCCCACAAAAAAGTGTTGTCTTAACCAGACGCCCAACACGAGCGTTACTCTAAGCGAACGCCTGAATACCAAGCGTGCTTCTGGCCTTACGTCCCGCTGGACGTGCTCTTGGGTGAACGCTTCATCAGGCGGTATTCTGGTTCACGCCTGGAACAATGAAACGGATGTCTAGTATTACGCCTTGCACGAGACGGAGAGCCAGCGTTACGCCTAGCAAGAGACGCACGGTTAGCTGAACGCTCCATCATATTCTACTTTGGTCCAGTTCTGGAATCATTTATGATCCAAAACAGTACAAAAGTGGACCGAAATCCAAATTTAATCGCACCACTGTGATTCATTTTAGGCGGACCAAAGATTAAATCTGAATTTGATCCATTGTTTAATTATTCCACTGTGAATGCTCTAAAATCGACTAAAAAATATATTTGGATAATTTTAAAAGGTTGTTTTGAAGAATAAATATAAATGATCATATCTGTCTCACTAATATAGTACTAAATTAGGCATATAAAACCATTTAAAAACTAGAGAAATTTTTCTAAAAAAAATAATTAATTTTAATTTAAAACTAATTTAGATGATAACCGGAGTTCCACGTGGTACCAAAAGATTTTGTTTCCGTTTTATATATCATCTAAATCAGCTTTAGATAAAACAGAAGAAATGTTATAGAACATTCGAGAAAAAGTGGCTGACCCATCTTCACAAAGTCATAAGGACGATAATCCATATATGGATTAATACAAATTCTGAATCAAGTTAGAGTCTTTAGTTAGTACCTCATATACTAAACATGTGGCAATCATATATTGTCCCCACTGTACATGGGAGGTGTAAGTTGGGTTATAAATAGCCTTGTTCGGCTAATGTAAGATATAACAATAAATTAAGTAATGAGAGAACAGAAAACGCTCTCCCACTTTCCCTTTACATTTTTATCTGTCTGTGTTGTTTATACCGTTTAGTATTTATGGATGTATTTAGTATTAAACATTAGTATTAAACTTCAAGAGGCACCAGCATATTATCTACAATGATTAGTTTAATATTTATCTACCTAAAATATAACACGTTATCATCATAAAAAAATTCCGATAGTTAAGCTGTTATTATGGTTGATTCATTTGATCGATTGGTAAAAAATAGCATCGATGATCGACGAAGATTATTATCTTTTTCTTTAATTTTTTGTACTTTATTTTCATTTAGTATGATTCTAGCCATGTATTTACCAG
Source organism: Papaver californicum (assembly GCA_023531435.1). Lineage (NCBI taxonomy): Eukaryota > Viridiplantae > Streptophyta > Magnoliopsida > Ranunculales > Papaveraceae > Papaver > Papaver californicum. Next base: position 78,650 of record JAJJMC010009062.1, read on the forward strand.
TATTATTTTTATTTTGATCAGGATATCATAAAGGCCTATGGTTTTAATTTATACCGTTAAATTGAACCTTGTACTAATTAAGGCGCATATATATATACCATCTCGATATATATGCTACTTTATTTCTTGGTAAGTATGAGGAAGGTGATAAATACTACTCCATGAATTTTAATAATAATTTCACGTTTTTATTTCTTTGTGATGGTACTAACGGTTTTAATACCGGTAAAACGAGAAATTATCGCATCCTTAGAGGATGGCGTAAGTTTAATATTTCTCGGCTCTAATAATCTCCGGAAAATTAGAAACCATTCCACCAAAAGATGAAATATTATGTGGAAACATGTGGACTCAAAATGCACGCTCCGCTAGTTGATCGGTCCCAGAAATGACCTTTAACGAACTTCTATCCAGCCTTTATCAGTGGTTCCTGAAGTAACCTGTTACTGATATTGAGGCCATAAAGAATATGTTCATGTGCACAGTTGCAAAATTGATATTTCGTCGACCCTAAATGTGACGAAAAATGGAGATTTGTTGATATTATATTAGTACCATAAGTGTGTGTATTTTTATGTACCTCTTTACTTTAAATTTTGCTTTAATTACGTGTTTTGTAAATAATCGATTCCCGAAGCAATCCTTGGATGTTGTTGACCTCAGAAGTGGTTTACGAGAATAATTGGATTCCAGGAATAAACCATGTATTTTTGCGTTCCTGAAGTAGACCATGGTTACTAAATGCTTTGTTGATAGCTTCATTAAGTTTTTCTTCTTCTCGTCTATCTGTACCAAAGGATATGTATTCCAGAAGTAACCTATCAAGTATATTAAATAAGCAGTAGAGATATCTGTCTCAAAGAAATTGGAACAAAAACATAATTTTTGAACCATTTTATAACCTTGTAGGGTTTTGGGAAATGTGACTTAACATTTCGGGTTCGAATAAATGAGAGACGGCTCTAGAAGAGCATGTATCATTCTGGTGGTATAAAAATATTATTTGACGCCTTATATTATTTTGGATTCCAGAAGAATCTGTTGAGTTTTGAAAGTAGTCGGCGTAACTACCACCTTAAAACGATAAATGAGCATTTTATGGAGTATTTATTACTTCATCTATTTTTGTGCCAGAAACACGTTGTAAAGAAGCTTAAGACTCTCTTTTATGGGTATGCGATATGAGAACTAGAAAATTCGCTCACGTTGTCGTTAACCAGAAGTTTAATGACCTTGAATAATTCATGCTTAGGCATGCCTAGCTGGACACCCAAGTTCTACCAAAAATAAGTAGAAGAATACAAAATGCTTATGGACATCCTTTGCAGAACCGGAAACTTTTGTTAAAGAATGATGTAAATTTTGTTGTTTGTTCCTTGAGACATGTGGCTCTTTAACTGGCATTAACATAAACACTATGGTAACCCGTTGAATCACCAACATTCTTGTAGAGGATTGTGGCATTTCTACAGATAATTTTTAATACTTTCAGGTATTGATAGACGCATTCACTAGATGGTTTGTTGTTTATCTTTTATTATCACGTAATATAATATTTGCCAAACTATTTATGCAAATTGCTTGGTTGCATACCCATTTTATGGACTCTCCAATTAAGTCAATTTTTCTTGATGGTAAATGTATAGGCTTTTGATGTTTTGTAAAGTATTTTTAGTTGATTGCTCGACTAAATAGTTACCATCAATATTATTTTTAGGAAGCAACCTTACATTTCGTATTTATGAATTTGGTCCATAGCGGCACCTAACTATATATGTTGGTTTCGGTTCATAAGACGTTTAAAACCTTGAAAATGTAATGTCTTCTTGCAGATGAGACAATATTCCATCCATTAGGGGGAGGAAGTAAGCCGAAACAGGAACGGCGTGAAATGTCTCATATTTGTCAAGCCTGCAACTATTTTTGGGATACTTTTTGTGTAGCTTAATTAAAACCCAAAAGCTATCATGAGTAGAGTTGTCCTTGATAATCGGACAAAATATGGAACCAGGAGTTTCCAGAAATGAGATGGTAATATTTTCTCCATGATCATGAAAACTAAAATGCCACCAGAAGATTGGAATGAAAACCCGCCAACCGCCACCAGAAGTTGGCGCGAATAAGGTTGATAACCTTTAAGGTTTTCCCACTTTAACTAGGTGGAGAAAAATCACCACAAGAGGATGGTGCAAATTATGATAACCTTAAAATCTTTTCCCGCCTTAACAGAGGGAGAAAAACTGCCATCTGAAGATGGCACGTATTATGTCGACAAAATTAAGGTTTCTCTCTTGAAGTCAGGCAGATGCCAGACACCACCAAGTTAGAATAAGCAATGTCGACAATTAAATAAGTATCTGGGTAAATTTACCATCCTGATCATAGAAAGTCTGGATGTCACTTGAGATTGGCGTGAAACTATCTCTTTTTTTTTTCTCACACCAAGATATTTGATGCAATTGAGGTGTTGGAGATTACTCTTGATTTAAGCATATAACTGCAGTAGCTCTTGGAAAAATGTTGTTTGTCACTTGCTTGAGGATGTAGACACGAGAAGTTGTCTCAACAGGTTAAGTCATACATCTCGCAATGACCAAGTCATTAGTTAAGACACGCTTGAAGTGTGAACGACTGCCTTATTTATACCTCATTAAAAGAATCCAATCACCTTTATAATATGTAGTGCTCTTGAAAAGACTACAGATAGTGCTCATGGGAGACTATCAATAATGATCCATATTTTCTAGATTTATACCTTCTTATTAAAGATAAGGAGATGAGAATGCCCCTGAAGTGGTGCTGATACCAGTCTGTGAAATTTTTGAATGTGCATGCACTAGAGAAATGTTTGGGATTTATATTATTGTCAATTACTGTTTACATTAGTGGTTATGTACCCCTATGCAGAGGAACATCGACATCGTGATTGGTAGACACATAATCCAATCCCATCAAACTAAGTAGAGATTGAAATCTCTTAAAAAAGCGCAAAATTCGGATCCGACTCACACTCTAAAATTGTGAAGCCTGAATATAACAGGTTGGTGTTTGAGATGAAGCGCAAAGAGAGTAATATGATCACTTTAATTGTGATTTAAGGGTTTCCTGTTGAACCCCAGGATTGGTTCTGTAAAACTAAAAGTATTCTCTTAATATTGATGCACTTTAGCGTGGTAGTCCCTGAAGGAATCAGATTGCATATAGCTATGACAAGTGATTGGTGATTATATCTGGATCCATGGAGGATTCGAGTTTCTGACTCATGAAGCCACCTGACCTTGTGAATTATGCCAGACTTGAAATTTATTCATAATCACCACTTTGAATAGGAGAAGATTGTGAACAATCCTTTGTGTGTTTTACGTTCTTGGTACAAGATCAAAATCCGGATGTATTAAATGATATCAGCTTTGGCTTCTTGAGAATTCCCTTAAAAGCGTTAAAATCCACGCTTGAACTAAATTATGAGATCTCGTTGAAATTGAAATATTTTCTCGACCTGAAGTTCGAGAACATGCTAGCATAAAACTTGTTTGTATATACTAGAGTATCCAACTTTTGATACTCATGCTACTTATTGTATTGCTAGCTAGCACAATTATCATGTGATCCCCTAAAGTGGAAGGTGATCTATCTGTCACGTACGTAGACATGTTACTTTATGGTACCATATAAGAATAAAACGCATGCATTATCTTGTTTTCCAACTTTTATTTTTCAGGTTATACTTTTAAAGGCTAAAATTGATTCTACGGTAAATATGAGTTTACAAGAAACATTTCATTGTTATAAGCTAAAGCGGCAAACTGAAATTGGTGTACAATAAACAGCGGATTTAAATGCGAGGTGTACAATGGTGGTTATGCACCCGACGCAATATCTGACAGTCAATCATAAACTACTACCAATAAAGTAGTTTTCTAAAATTGTATAATATTTGCACCACCAACCGCTTTAGGAATGTTATACTTTAGGGGGAGTAAACTCGTGGAATCTACATTGGACTTAAATGCGTTGTACTTTTTTTCTTCGCCAAGGTTTTGTCCCGAGGGGTTTTTCTTGTCAAGGTTTTAACGAGACACCATATGCGTGTCCAGCACCGTTATCGGGCGACGTATATTATACTTTTTTCCTTTGGTCAGGTTTGTCCCAAGTGATTTTCCTGATGAGGTTTTTAACGAGGCAACATGAACATTGACGTCGACTTTTTTGAGTTTTAGGCGTTCAGGTTTTGTCCAAGTGGTTTTCCTGGCGTAGGTGTTCATGTTTTTCCCAAGTGGTTTTCCTGACGCAGTTTCGACAAAAGAGATAATTTGGGAAGGCGACCAATCACTTTTAGAGCATCAAGTGTTAAGTTTTTATCTCATGTGGTTTTCCTAACGTAACTTTAAAGGGGAAAAAATTCGTGACGACCACCATCACTTTAAAGTTTCAAACGCAGGTTGTACTCTTTTTTTTTCCGACCAGTTTTAGTTTCATCGGATTTTTCTTACAAGGTTTTAACAAGGCAATGGATTTTTTCGGATTTTATTCTATCGAATTACCGATGAACTTTTAATGAGACAGTGATTTTTAAACGATGTGTCATCCAAACAAAAGTGTTACAGAACATACGAGGAAAAATGGCTGACCCACCTTCACCAAGTGATAAGGACAATAATCCATATGTGGATTAACATAAATTCCGAACCAATATAGTCTTTAGTTACTGCCACATATACTAAACATGTGGCAATCAATACTCTCCCCACTTTGCATGGGAGGTAAGTTGGGTTATAAATAGCCTTGTTCGGCTAATGTAAGATATAACAATATATTAAGTAATGAGAGAAAACGCTCTCCCACTTTCCCTTTACATATCTATCCGTCTGTGTTGTTTATACCGTTTAGTATTTAGGGATGTTTTTGGTATTAAACTTCAAGAAGCAACAGCATATTATCTACAACGATTAGTTTAGTATTTAGCTACCTAAAATATAACAAGAAAAAAGATGTTTCTAACTTTTTTTAATGACTGTATCATTTATATTTATTTTTATTTTTGAAGCATTTATAAAATCTGGTTTAGTAGACAAAAATGTTTCTGATTTATTTTTAATAATTGTATCTTTAACAAACTCTGGTTTAGTAATCAAGAAAATATTACCTCTTAGATGATGTGACTCAAGTCCAAATCTGGTTGTTCTTTTTCCGATTGAAAACCACGTTCTCCCTCCAATTTTTCTACCAAAAGTCTATTATTTTCTCTAAAATATTTTTTAAATTTGAGTTTGTGCATATTTAATTTCAAAATCAAATAAGGTTTTATAAAATAAATACGTGGATCCTAGTTAGCAATTTTCTGAATTATTCGCGAATCATTCTAAATCTGTATTATATACGTATCATATGCGTATATTTGTTTAACGATTTTTCATCCTAAAACGAATTATACACGTATTTATGAATTCACGAACTATATATCACGTATAATATTTCTTTACACCATCACCACATTACCGTTCTCTATCTTATTTTAACCTTTTTACATCTCATTTCTTTTAGAAAACGTGGATACATAAGGATTTTAAACCCGTGGATATCAATGTAGTTCATTTAAATTATTAAACCACAGAAAAAATAACATATTTTAGAATTTAATGTATGCCGAATTTGTCTATTCGAATTCATATCTCTAAAACGAATTATACACATATGCATGTCGTTCCGGATTATTACCGAATCACGAACTGTTGACCGAATTTTTGACCGAATTTGATTTTTACGAATCCATATGATACTCGTATGTTTGTCATTCCGTACGTTTGCCGAATTTCAAATTGCTAACTATGATGTAGATATTCTCCACCCAAATAGAGTGTGTGCATATTCTCTGCACATATCAAGTGTATAAAAGTTAAAAATTTAGGATATGCAATTTCTATATTTATTGCACAGATCAACATGAGTGCATGTATTACCCACACTAACATTTTCGTGTGCAGTCATTACATATAGTTTTCTTCATATTGTCTTTTATAGTGTACAAACATCACTAACTCTTTCTCTAAAAACTCATATAAACCTTTTGGAAATCTTGAGAGAGTTTTCTAGCTCCTATAGAAAATTAATTTACACTCTAAATAATAGATGTATTCTAAAAAAATATTGTGGATAATAGTTACACTTTAAAAATACGTTGTGGATAATAATTGCATTATAAAATAAATGAAGAAAAAAAATGTTTAGACAATAAAAAAGTTCTAGAAAATAAAATTTTGGTTCATATTTATGCTCGTTGTGTAGGTATTTTAAAAAACCTTTTAAATAAATAAATTTATTAAATTTTGACACATAATTTATAAGATATATTATATTTAAATTTACTTAACAATGACACCCCTAAAGAATAAATTTATACACACAATTATTCCTGCCATTAAAATATTATTTGATGGCATCATCAAATATCTTTATTCGTATGATCTCCCTCTTTTTTAAGGGTTATTTCAATTTCAAAAAATTTAAGTCCGAACTTTTAAAACGTAATTGGATAAGGGTCAAACATTTAATTTCCACACAAATATATCACATAGAAGAGGAAAAATATTTCTTACTTTTAGGACAAAATAATTAAGGAAATAAATCATTTTTATTTTTTGACCATCTAGAAATCAATTAAATAGGGACATATAGAATATTTGTATTTTAACATAACTGAGGAGAGAGGAGGTGTAGTACAATGGAAGACGTTCAAGAAAGATCTTCATCGGTGATCAAGATGGATCCATCTTAGAAGAAAAGGAGGATCATGGTGATCGATAGAGAAAAATGTCTCATCAGTTTTAACCTCATGTAAGTTTGATCTCTGTGTTCCGGTGGAAACGAAAACCTTCTCCTTTGAAAAGGGTTTTGGTGCAAAGAAAAGTTGGTTCCTTTCGCATGAGTTTAAGGGTTCCAAACTCACTTCAATCTAGATCATTTCTAAAGGTCTAGGTTGGACTTCTAAGGTTCTCTTAGAAGCTGCTTGTAAGGATTGGAGTAAGGCTGAGCAATTTCAATTGTTTCAGAGGGGGGATCTGAACGGAGAAATTCGTAAAATTCGGGGTCCAAACAAAAGTAGCGGTAGTATTGAATTGGTCACGCTTATTGGCAAAGTTGCTGAAGGATGGAAAAATATTGCCAATCTTATGGATAGGGCAACGGTTCCTTCTTATGCTCATGTCCCTAAAGTTCTTGCTGGAAACTCAATTGTGCATAAATCAAAGTCATCTCAAGCACCAGCAAAAGTTATTTCTGCTAATATTGAGATAATCTCCGGAAACTCCATTGAATCGATCAACTGGAATCAAACGTTGGTGGTTGAATCTGACTTTCCTCTTAACTTCATGGGAAGGGATATATTCAAAAATGTGTAAACTACTTCCTTTTCTTCTAAACTACCAATTTCAACCATTTTCGGAGTTTCGGGCTATCATCAAAGTGGTTAGTGCTGAATATATTTTTTTTGGGATAATTAGACTTTAGGTCCCATTAAATGGTACACCTTAGCGTTTAGGTCCAAATTTTGTCCAGTTTTGTGTTTAGTCCCGGTCAACTAAAGGACCAACGTTGACTCCATCGACCGTCTAATTAAGGGTTAAAGAAGTAACGCTGTTTAGGTCCGTTAACGGCCGTTAAATCTAAGTGTGATGGAATAAACGTGTACAGTGTTAGTAATTGTTAACTGTCTTAAATTGTTAACTGTTAGTAATTATAAACGTGTACGTGTACGTGTACGTGTACAGTATAATGTGGAATTTAACAAGCCCAATTGACAGTTAAAATCTAGTTGAATTTAAAATCCAGCACAGTTGAATTTAAAATCCAACACAATTAACAGTTTCATGAATTTGAATAGTTGAACAGTTAACAAGTTTCATGATGCAAATTTAACTAGTACAGTTAACAAGTTTAAAATGGCTAATAGATCGACTGTTTTAACCAACTTAACTAACAAAAAGCTAAATTTAAACTAATATTCATTCATCACTTGCCCATTGCTCAAGTGTTCCCAGCCAATCCTTCAGTCTACGCCTGTTGCCACTGCCAGTTGTTGAAGAAAAGATACCTCCACCTCTCATGGAAGGTCCACCACCTCTACGACCTCTCCCAACACCTCTACGACCTCTACCAGCACCTCTTCCATTAGGTGGTCTGTTAACTTGTTGGGGATTTAGTACCTACAACAATAGTTAATGTGCATTAAAAGTTGAGTTAAGATTACATCTAGAACAAATGTTTAAGAATGTAACTTACCTGGGATTGTGCACTTTGTATTGGCACTTCAGATGGAATAGTTCTACCAAATGCAACTTTTGTAGATGGAATACTAGTGGTTGTGGTAGCAACAGTAGTTGGAGATGCGCTTCCACCTCTACCTCCACTTCCTCTGCCTCTTGTATTAAGTGACGAAATGACATGCTTGATGGAACTAGATATGCACCAAATCGAGAGAGCATAACTGAACCCACATATCAATTGTGCCAACGAGACTACGACTCTTAGAAATATGACAAAGCTTATTATATATAGCCCAACAACTTCAGTTATTATAGGATTGTAGGTGCAGGTATAGTTGCCAGCATGTCCGTATGTTGCCGAAAATAATGTTTGTGACCTAAGTGTAACAACTATGGTGAGCGAAGAAATCCATCATGTCCATGCATTTGGGGTTGCAAGAAGACGACTACTAGTGCCTTTCTGCAATAATGTACCTGAGGCTGACAAATAAGAAAGACAGTATTCTGCACAACAATGCATTTATAAAGACAAAATGGTCTTATACATCAAACGGATCCAACTTTTTAGTAAAATAAACAACTACAAAACTCTTAATTAACACAAATGAACTTTCATAAAAAAACAAATACTACAAAGAAAAAAGAAAAATGCACCAAATCGAGAGAGCATAACTGAAAAATGCACTCAGTAATTCATAATTGTCCCTTCAAGACTAATCCGTTAGGCATGTACATAATATGTTGATTATTAACTAAGCATGATTAGTAATCAATAAGTTCACCTCATGAGATAGTACGACAAGTTTAGTATCTATGTTTAGTATCCAACGAGACTGCACTGGTCCCATACATGAACACCAAAAAGATATAAACATGGTTTCTAGTCTGTTAGGCCAGGTTATCTCAACTAGAAGGAAAAAATGCTAATAAAAGTATATATGTTTCATCAGAAAGTTTTCTAAAACAGTTTGGCATCTCTTTTTCGTTCAAACATGCAGGAAAAGCCCCAAATTGAATGAACCCTAATTTTCAAAATTGAAGGGAAATTTTTAGAGATTTTAGGATAAATACAATAAATCATATAATTTAATTGAAATAACATGTGGGTTTGATTTAATCAAGCTTGATTACATACCTAATCAAGCTTCTTCTCGTCTTCAATTTCTATTTCTTCTTCTCACTCTCTCTTTTCTCTCTGTTTCTATTTTTCTTCTCTTCTGAATAGAGAGGAAGCTCGGTCTGTTTTCTTCCCTTTTCTCTATGAATCTCCGGTTCTATTGTATGAATCTCTCTCGATCTGTTGGATTTAATCAAGCTGCCCTAATTCCTCTCAGGCTCTCACCATTTTTAGATGAAAAGGGGAGAAAAGAGAAGGTTGAGATTCCTCTCAGTTAATGTTAGCCGTTTAGAAAAGAGAAGGTCGAGATTCTGCCACGTGTTTAACGTGGTAGAGTTAGTAAATATTTCAAACAATCGATTTTTGTTGACCATTTCACTTCTTTAACCCTCAACTGGACGGTCAACGTAGTCAACGTTGGTCCTTTAGTTGACCGGGACCTAAACACAAAACTGAACAAAAAATTTAAACCTAAAGGCTAATATGTACAATTTAATGGGACCTAAAAATCTAATTATCCCTATTTTTTTTACTAGTCAATCAAGAACCCTGGTCTTGGGATGGCTCCTGGTTAAGTTTCATTCCATGGTCTTTTAAGATCAACAATATTCCAGAGTCGGAAATCGAGAGTTTAGACTCCAAATGGCTTCGAGTGGTGGGAGTGTTATTCTCCTTATGGAACTCAAAAACTTTTGAGTCCATTGGAGCTAAGTCTGGAGATCTTTTGCAGGTGTCCAAAGCAACAAAGATGGGTGTGATGTTTCCAGCTTAAAAATTAAAGTTAAGGGACCAACTTTCCTAGAAATTTTTCTATTTCCATTGATTATAAGCCTCTTCGGCTCACGTCGATTTGTTCCATAGCCGATATTCAGGCTGAAGAGGTTGTAACTCCTTGTTGGCTCATTAACTCTTTCAACTCTGCCACTCTTTACAACAAAATTCTTTAGTGAATGTAAAGTCAATGGTCCAAGTTGTTTGTGAAAACGGAGTTTTGGAATCATCCTCTTTCCCATCGAATTCTTTACCGGATAATACGGTAGCAGGTCCCTCCTCAAAGGTTGCTGTAAAAAATAATTTAGAAAGCAGTGTAGCACCATCTACTTTTCAATACGATCAAATAGTACACTTTTCTTTTCAGTCGTAGGAAAATGGAGTCGTTGGATCTCTGCACTCAAATAGATCAGTTGACTGTACTAAGGATCCTAAGATAATTCACACGGTCTCCATTGGTAAGGGCGCATCTCAAGTGGATCATCATACTTATACATCTGAGAAATCCAGCCCAATGAAAATTCATCAATCTATTCTCTGTGGGGCCTCTGCGCAACCCATGCTTCATGTCGAATGGGTTATGATTAAGAGGTTTGGCACATTTCATCTAGGTTTTTTAATAGGCTAACAATACCTCAAATGTAATCCCAGAGGATTCTCCATTTGTTAGCTCTATTCCTTCTGAGGGTTCCTCGATTGAATCTCTGGCTAATAGTCTACCATCGTATAACAATGGATTAGCTTCAGTTGATTCTGAATATCAATCAATAATAAAAATTATAAAAAAAGAGAAAAAAAAAAGAAACCTCTTTCAAGGTGATGTTGTTGGAATTAATGATTGCGAGGATGCAGTCAATCTAAACTCAGATTACGAAAATAAAGAGGAAGTTAACCTAGCTCAGGATACTGATTTTGTACTTGATTATTACAGTAATCTCTTACCCTCGGAGGAAGTTTCATTCTCTCAGCAAACTTCCAGGTCTAATCAATTGCAAGTTGAGGATAATTTAGTCGACAAGTCAACACAAGATTCTGAGATAATCGATGGCCACAATAGCATTAACTCGCAACTGGTTATAGCTGAATTTTTCAGAGAGGCGTTGGTTGATAAGGAGAAAGAAATTTTTTAATTCTCTATCTCAAATCCATATTTTCTCCGACAATACCTATGATCAAGCATGTCAATGAAGTTCAAGGTATGGGACTCCCTTCAAATGATGATAAACTAATTAGACATTTAGTGCAAGCGGTTGTTAAAAATCCCTCGATTTTTTGACTGTGAGTGCAGGGTATCTCCAAACAAAATTGATTGTTAATTTCGGTTATTTTTTAGCTGGGTTGTTTAGTTTTACATGTTAAACATAATATATTAATATCCTGGAATGTCAAGAGCATCAAGTCTTTGAAAAGGCACGCTCGAGTTAATAATTGGGTCAAATTACATAAACCCGACATCCTTATTTTTCAAGAAACCTTACTTCCTTCTTGCACTGCTGCTATTATAGATCAAATTTTGGGGTCTACCTTCTCGCACTGGCGTTCTTTGGACTAGATGGGTCGTTCTGGCGGAATCTTAATTATTTGGAATTCTAAGAGCATCCACAGTTATACGAAAATCAAAGAAATAATTAAAGAGTAAAAACTAATTTTTTTTTTATAATAGTCCGTTACATACGTACTGGTGGACGAATATAATTTGTCAGTCGTTAACAGAATTTACGCCTGAAATTGGGCGCAGGCGTAGAGAGACGTCTGTTCGTTGAACGGTTGCGTACTGGAACACTTGGTTTGGGCGGACGCTTGATCAACGCTGAGACAGAGACGTACGCCTGCATGAACGCTTGATGACAGACGTTCCTATAGGCGTGTGCATATCTCTACGCATGGTGGGGCGTACGAGTTGAGCAATGCCTGAGATAAGTGATGTTAGAGTAAATGCTCTTCCAGGCGTTTGCGTAAGTTAACGCCCGACACAAGCGTACATTTTGTCAACACCTCAAGCCAAGCGTTCGGATAAGTTAACGTCCAGTGGGGCGTGCTCTTATATTAACGCCTACTACATGCGTGATCTTGAGTTGCGCTTGATCATGAGACGTAATCCACCGCAACGCCTGTCAAGATACGTACTGCTAACTAAACGCTTGATGCGAAACGTAATGCTAGGAAAACGCTCCACCATAATTGGGTTTGGTCCAGATGTGGGATCAGATTTGGTCCTAAACAGTGAAAAATCTGGATTATAACCATATTTGCTCGCCCCACTATGATTACTTTTGGGACGATCAAAGAGTAAATTTGGGTTTACTCCATCTTTTGTTCGTCTTACTGTGGACGCTCTAAGTCACTTTAATCGACGGCACCATTGGTATGTTCTCCATTAATATTCACTTTTCTAATAATTCTGACATTTTAAATAGGTTGCTTTCGGGAGTCTATGGTCTCTGGAATTGGAAATGCTTTTAATGACAATTTCAAAACCATATACACTTCTAGCACTCAACATTTTCAGGAGAAAATTTTGGGAGTTATTCCCTGCAAAATCAACTTGCAAGATAATGTTATGTTAAATGTTTTTATTGAAATTTAATTTGCTGCTTTTCAAATGGGTGGTACAAAAGCCCCTGGGACCTATGGATTCACTGGACAATTCTTCCAAACTTAATGGAGTATTGTTGGCCCTGATGTTGTTAATATGGTAAAAGAATTCTTTAATAATGGTCATATTTTAACTCAGTTGAACCACATCAACATAACTCTTATTCCTAAAGTTCCAATGGCTGACATGGTTCATCAATTTAGATTTATCAGACTTTGTAACTTTGTTTATAAAGTTGTATCTTAAACCTTGGAAAATAAAATTAAACCCCTGAACTATAGTGTTTTTGTACCTAAAAGGTAAATCTCTGAAAATGTCTTACTTGTCCGTGAACTTGTTCATACTGCCAGAAAGGCAAAACGAAAGTTAATTTTGTTATTATTAAACTTGATATGTCTAAGGCTTATGATAAACATGAATGGTCCTTTCTTTCTAAAGTCATGGTTAAACTAGGATTTGATATTAAATGGTGTAATCTCATTATGAATTTTTTTGTCTACTGTGTCTTATTCTATCATGTTTAGTGACTCTCCTATTGGGTATTTAAACCTGAAAGAGGGCTTAGACATGGCGGTCCTATAGGGATAGAACAAGAAATTAACTTTGAAAAATTTGGTATTCCTTTTAATGGTAAAACTGATAATGGGGATAGAACTCGTCTGAGTAATATACTGGGAATTAAAAACAAAGCTGGGTGATAAGTATTTAGGTGCCCCTATTACTTTTCTCAGATAAAAAACCAAAACCCATATGTGAATTTTAAAAGCTATTGATGCTAAAATTTTAAATTGGTCCAACAATTCTCTTTCACAAGTTGGTAGATGAACGTTACTTAAAAATGTTGGCTATCTATCCCTTTCTATCAAATATCTTCCTTCATAATCCCGAAGAACTGTATCATAAGATGGAGTCCCATCTTAACAAATTTTGGTGAAGAGAATCTCTCGATCCTAATGATTGAAAGACTCGTTTGATAGATTGGGATAGTATGTGCAAACCTAAATCGGAAAGTGGGATTCGTTTTAGGAAAGATGAATTGAACAATCTTGATATGCCAGCAATACTTGCTGAGAATGTGAATACTTCGTTAAGCAGTATACTTAAAGCTAAATATTTTCCTAATTATGATTTCATAAATACTAAACGCTCAAAAACTGCTTCCTGGGCTTGGAAGTGCATGTTTGCCATAAAGGAAAAAAATTAAACCATTTGTTTTCTGGATTATGGACGATGGTACATTTTTGGATATCTGGTGTGATAATTGATAGACACAATTTTATGTCTTATTTGAGCTCATATTTATATTGTTATTTCTAAATTTGTGTACTATTATAATTATTTTTCTATCTTTCTAGGTATTTTTGAATAATAAACTTATGTGGAAAAATTGGGCTTAAAAAGTTATAAAGGCACCCAGAAAAGTGATAAAGGCACCCCAAATACTTTGGTTATAGGCACCCATCATTTGGTTTAGGGCACCCATCTTTTGAAATTCAAATAAGAGTTTTGAGGGAACTTAACTCTCAATCTGTGAAGATGTATCAACGTGATTTGAAGAGATTTTCTTGGGTTTTTAAGACAAGTATATTCTTGCCTAATTAAGAGTTTAATGTGTACATGAAATCAAACTAATCAAAAGAGAATCTCGTTTGATATTTTTTTCTCGAAAAAAAATCAAGAAGAATATATCTCGAGAAACTTAGGATTATATTCCCTAATTCGCATGATTTTTCATTTCTATACCATTCAAAACTGTCCAAAATAAATAAGGAAACCAAGAATCATCGAGGGTTGAGAGGAGAAAGAAATAATGTCGAAAATATTTTTCACTAAATAAAAGATTTGATTTGAAGTTATGGTGAAGATTTTTGGAGGATACTCGAAGGATTAGGCGTTGCACTATAAATACAAGTCGAAGAGAAGAGTAAAAAGGAGGCTGGCTTCTGCCAAAAATAAAAAAAAAAAAAAAAAAATCTGCACAACTTGCTCATCAAAAGTCAGCTGAGAACTGTCGCTGAAACCGTTGCCAACTCAACCCCTCCAGTGACGGTTCCTTCAACAGTTCCAGCGACAGTTTAAAGGTTTAATGCTTAGAAGAACTGTGTTTTATTTGCTTCACTATAAGTATGTCGATTATTCACCAAATAATTATATTTTTTACGACAAATCCGGTCAGTTCTTTCTTGTAAACGCTTAGTAAATTAATGAATAATTTTTTTTTCTTCTACTCTTTTTCTCCATGAGTATCTAAGTTCTTTTCTAAGGTGTACGAGAAAACCATATTTGATGTGTATAATTAATAATTTTAATTCTTTGATATATTATTCCATTATTGTTTTTTTCAATGACTATTAATTTTCTCTTCTTTAAAAGCTTCATAATAATTGTTCTGAATGATCTTTAGGCTATTGATATTTTATAAGCGAAAGCAAATTAGATTTTTGCAACACAACGAAAGTTGTAATATTATATTTTAAAACGATAAATCTTCCAAAATATGAGATTGGGTTCAAAAATTGTTTTGAGTATTTCAGAGTAATAGTTGAAGGAGTGATTAATTAATTTTATAAACATCAAAAGTAATGGAATTCGAAACCCTAGATTTTTATCTTTCTGGTTGATTAATTTGTATAGTTATTTTATCTTTTTAGTGTTAATGCTAAAAATTGATTCTAGGCAAAACAATGTATTGTAGAAGTACTTTATTTAGATTCAAAGACTAAAATCGTACATAGCAATCCTAAACCACGATAGTAGCTGTTCCGCCCTGCTTCGGTCACGATGAGAGGAAATGGGTTGATCTTAAGGGAGGGAAGCAAAGAAAGTTGAAGAAATTCTGTGTGTGAATTCTGTGTAGAGTTGCAAAACTATTTGAGAGAAATCACAGAGCTTATGAAAATTATAAGCTCGTTGTGTTTTCTGAATGGGCTAAAGAGCCTATTGATAATAGTTTGGGAACACACGTATCTTCCTTGTAAATTAATGGAGGTAGTGAAGATATGGAGCAGTGGAAGTTGTGGAGATAATGGTGTAACCGCCCATTATCCCTGAAAGTTTCTGGAAAACCACGACCATTATCTCATTAACTGCTCCAGCTTTACCACTACTTTGTAACTTCCAGATCATGGGGTGTTACCACGCCACATGTTGTGTTAACCGCCAGAGCAAAACCCCATGAATAATTCCCCCATGTAACATGTTTTGATTTATTGGTGGAGTCATGGACTCAGAATAGTGCTAGCACTATCCATGATTTTGCTAGTAAGGCCTAGCAAAGTTAGTGCCGTAAAAAAAGGGGAATGCTAGCAATGGTGCTAGAGAAAAAAATACTAGCAATGGTACTGGCCGTGCTAACAAGTTAGCGTTGGAGCTAGTGCAGCGCTAACCCGTTAGCGCTGGAGCTAGCATAGTCTAATACTAGCAGCGCTATGGCCAGTTTATCGCGTGTTTTATTAGTTTTCGGCTTTTTAACTTTTTTTCTGGCCTTTTGGCACATGTGTGTGCTACTTATTGGTATTGGGGGTGTGGCTAAGGCCAGCATTTGCTAATGCCATGGTTGTTGCCTATGCACCGCTAACTTTGATATTTACTAATGTCGTAGCCATATTACGGCCTGTTTATAGTTTGTTAATTGTATGAGATTTATTATTAGCATTTTATGCTTAACTTTCATGCAGTGCATAAAGAACGTTTTCAAGAGATTCAACCATGGAAGTTTGCAACCTGAAATTATGCTTGATGCAACTCTGCAATTAGATGGTATGCATCTAATTAGAGTTTTTGTTCAGATATGGCTTAACCTCTATTCTGAATGTTCGCAATTTTGTATAATAGCGTATTCTGTTTAATACAAATAGTTTGCATAGATGCATATGAATTAACGAGGATTTAGTTGAATATAACTCTGAAATTTCTATGGTGCATGTATATGCAAAAACAGCTAAAGGGCTAATTTAGCCATGAGCTGAATATCCCTTCTCGATTTTCTAGCAGAATGTAAGATAAGAGTAGCATTCATAATTATGATGTTATGTCAGGAAATTGTGCATATTTATTTTGTGCTTCTGCAGCTAGGCGAAAAGCAATATTATAATTTTCTCCTTTGTCAAAAATCCACC
The DNA here is from genome assembly GCA_023531435.1 of Papaver californicum. NCBI lineage: Eukaryota > Viridiplantae > Streptophyta > Magnoliopsida > Ranunculales > Papaveraceae > Papaver > Papaver californicum. Next base: position 95,513 of record JAJJMC010009062.1, read on the forward strand.
ATCAACATTTAGTTATTTAATTTATTTATTAAAAATCATTTTTTTATTATTGAAATGCTAATTAATTAAAAGTTAGAAATTATATTTCCGAAATCACTGTGGAAAGCACAATACTTGTATATTGTCTTATCGACAGTCGTACTCCTACCGTGTTTAATTAAAAAATTATCACATCAATAATTGGGTACCTTCTCATGTTAAGGTTGTCCCAAGGAATAACACAATCCCCGATACTTCTTTGACTGTTAACAATTTCATTGAATCTGACACCAGATCTTGGGACATTGTAAAGTTGCAGCATCACTTTATCAGTCTTCTGGTAAGAAGATTGCCTTGATCCCTTTGAGTCATGTGACAACTCCTAATAGGGGAGATTGGGATTTGACTAAAAATAGGAAATTTTCATCTAAGCCAGCTTATATGTGTTTTTAGAGTACGTAGACCTCACGAGGATAAAATCCATTAGAATCGTATTTGGTCCCTAAAGTCCCTGTTACAGTCCAAATTTTGTATGGGAATGTGCTCATAATGCTATTCCTGTCAGAAATGTTCTTTCACAACGAATGCACATTTAGTCATTTACGTATGCTCTATGTGGTTCTGCATAAGAATATAGTTACTTGTCCTGTTACGATCAGTGTCTGATTTGTATCAAGCTTGCATATTAGATCTGACTTTTTAGGAACTTTAATTTTCATGATTGGCTATGCTTCTGGTTTACTGTAGGCCCCTACTCTAAATAATGATAGTGACAGTGCTCCTTTAATTGCTAGCATTATGTGGACTTTATGATCTAGTAGGAACCTTGTCATACTTGCTCAGAAGCAAGAATTACTAGAAACTGTTCTCAGAAGAGTTATAGCTATGACATATACCTCTTGTCTTGTTAATATTTTACCAAATAGATGCCTTTTGCATGTTCCGGCTTCTTTGCCTACTTATTGGTTACTTCCTCCCATAGGTTGAACTTTTATTACTATTGATGTAAGGTGGGATTTGAATTCCTTTACAGAATTTCTGATTAAAAATGATTTACGGAAGTGCCTTTATGCAGCAATAATCTCGATTCCCATGTTTTCAGCAGAAGAAGGAAAAGTACTTGCCATTTGGTCTTGTTTGAGAAATGCAATGGAAATGAAGATTACTCACCTGATGATACAAAGTGATGCAAAAGATCTGATGACTCGCCTTCATAATGTAGAATTTGAAGGAACTTCGATAACAAATACAAGATTAAAAGATATTAAATCCTATACTAATTCAATTTTGTATTGTAAATTTATTTCTTCCCAAGTCATATAATGAAGGTGCTCACGCATTGTCTAGCTGGGTTAAGAAAAATAACTGTGAGTACCAAAAAATTATTCCAACACGTGGTACCAGGTCGTAGCAATTCATCGGCAATTAAGTCCAAATAACGGCAACATCATTTTCCCGCAACTCAAGCCATGATTCCCACATAATTCGTAGCTAATCAATAACTGTCCTACTTCAGAAAAGAGGTGGTGGTGTGATTATTAGTTGGAGAGAAGAAATTTAGTACACAGTAGCATGAGATGAAACAAGGACTCAGTCCGCAGTCATCACAAGATAGTTCCGCAGCTCAAATGCGCAACCATAGCACGGCGTTCAAGCTCCGCCTATAATTTAAGTATGGATCGCAAGTAGGAGCTCCGCCCATAATTCAAGTCCGGAGCGCAGCAAAACATTAGGGAGCTCAAGTACGCCCTCAGTTCAAGTTCGAAGCAAATAAAGAGAACACAATCTTTCCCGCCCAAATGAACATTCAAATCAACCAATGAAAGTGTCTGCAAGTGAAGTTTGATGTGAAGTTTGAGTATTTCATTTCCCGCTCTACCCGTTTCTTGTTCGTAAGCAGGAGCGCAGAGCGCACTATTCACGTGTTAGAATTAAAAATGGATTTCTTACTTAAAATTAATTTTGTTACTTAATATATCTTAAAGGGACCTAGGTCACTAGTCCAAACTTGGGGTGGAAAAATAGAGCCATCCATTTTCACTTCTTAGTGAATGAGAAACTTTTGGTTTGTCCCATATTGGGCAAACCAAGGAGGAAGTTTATCCTCATTACCACAAACGTTCTATATAAGGTAAAAGAATTAGTGGATTGGATATGGACTTAGGAAATGGATTAGTGGGCAAATGCACACATGTGCGGTGCTTCACACCGAAGCACCGCGGGCTTGCGGAGCTTGCGTGTGCTTTTGTTGTGCTTTTGCGTAGCCTTGGCGCGACCCTTGGTGCGAGCGTGTGACCCTTGGTGCGAGCTTTTGTGCGACCATTGGCGTGAGCCTTTGCGTGTGCTTTGCGTGTACCTGCGAGTGCATACGTGTACCCATCAAAGATCCAACGGTTTTATATTTTAATTCTATGCATTAAATATTTTACCGTTTTGTATTTATAAAATTAAATCAGGTTTAATAAACAAAATCTTTTAATTAAATATCTCGAATTAAATATGTTTAATTAAATGAATTTTGACCGTTTGAAAAATTCAACAGTCTTCTTCTTCTTTAAAAGAAAAACAAAAATCAGATTTTTACTTACCCCAGTCGCAGCCACTGACCTGACGATTTTTTCCCTCTTCTTGCTTTGTATGTGCACTAGTTTATTTTCATCTTCTTCTACTGTTAAGTTCACAACGGGCCAACGAGTCTTGCTAACTGGGTTGGTATCAGGTGGTTTTATCCTGGATTCGATTTGTCATCTCTACAGGTATAACAACACTTTTCCAAAGGTGTACCTGACAAATATCGAGTTAAGGGCAGTCTGTTGAACAGGAAACTCCATCTCTCTGTGCTTGTGTGATTGTCTGAAGTGTGTTATCTTTTCTAACCCTTAACTCTTTTCAAGTTTCTGTTTGGTTTGCTTACTGTTACAGGAATATTCTCCAACATTCTTAACTCGATAAATTGCTTAATATCAAAATTTAACATCTGTAACAATGGTGAAACTAATGTTGACAGACCTCAGAAGTTTTCTGGAAAGGACTTCAAGAGATGGTAGTCAAAAATGTTATTTTTCCTGAGTTTCCACATGCTAGATGAAATGGTTCTGAAGCCGTTTGATGAGTTTCTGAATGAACCTGAAAAATTACAGGACTTAGAAAGTTGGAAGAGAAGTAATTATATGGCCAAAAATCATATCTTAAACTGCCTAGAAGATGCTTTATACGATTTTTACAATGCTAAGGATAATTTCAATGCTTACAATTTATGGACTGCACTACAAGATAAATATGAAGCAGAAACAGCAGGAAGTAAAAAATTCCTTATTGCACGTTTTCTGGAATATAAAATGATGAATGATAAATCAGTGGTTGATCAGTTTCTGGAGCTGCAAAAAATTATTAATGAAATAATTGCTGAAGGAATGGTTATTGACGAAACATTTCAAGTTTCTGCTGTTATTGAAAAATTGCCAAATTCCTGGGCTGAATACAAGAGAAGACGAAGGCATGAAACTGGTGAAATTTCCATGGTAGAATTGGGCAAGAAAATCCAAGTTGAAGAATTGCTGTGTTCAAAGGACAAGAATGTTTCTTCTGCAAGAGACATGTCAAACAAAGCTCACGTTATCGAACACAAATTTGCTAATCTAAGTCTGGACCACAACAAGCACAAGCCTGGCCCACAAAGAAAAGGTACCTTTCAAAAACCAAAATCTGCTATTGGTAAAATTAAGGGAGCATGTTATGTTTGTCGTGTGTCTGGCCATATGGCAATTCATTGTAGAAAACGCAAAGATGCAAATTTTAAGAAAAGAAATGTAAATTTAGTTGAAAGTAGTAAAAATAAGTTTTTTGTCACGGTGTCTGAGGTTAACTTAGTTACCAATGTGAGAGACTGGTGGGTAGACTCTGGAGCTACCAAACATGTCTGCGGAAGTAAAGACATGTTCACCTCCTATCAGACGGTAGGAGAAGGAGAAAAACTCTAAATGGGTAATTCATCTGCAGCACAGTTTGCAGGAAAAGGAAAAGTTTCGCTGAAGCTCTCCTCTGGGAAATTCCTCACATTGAATGAAGTTTTACATGTACCATACATCTACAAGAATCTCGTTTCAAGTGGTGTGCTAGATGATAAGGGCTTTAAGATTGTATTTGAGTCTGGGAAAGTGATTGTCACTAAGGGAAAGGATTTTGTGGGAAAGGGCTATAAGGCTGAAGGCCTATACAAATTATCTGTAACCTCTGTTGAAGTTAATAAAATTGATTCTTCTTATGTTGTTGTCTCATTGAATATCTGGCATGGTAGACTTGGTCATGTAAATTATAAATCAATGAACAAATTGGCAAACTCTGGCTGCATTCCAAAATTAAATTTGGAATATGAACACAAATGTGAAGTTTGTGTAGAATCAAAATATGCAAAGAAGCCCTTTAAGAAAAATGTCCACAGAAATTCTAATCCCTTAGAGTTAATTCACTCAGACTTAGTTGATATGAAATCAATCCAAACCAGAGGTGGTAAAAAATGGTTTGTCACTTTCATAGATGATTGTACTAGATACTGTCATATTTACTTGCCTAAAGGAAAAGATGATGCTTTAGAAGCATTTAAATTATATATATTAGAAGTAGAAAACCAATTGAACACCACAATTAAAAACATTATATCTGACTGTGGGGATGAATATGTAATCCCTATAGGAGACTTTTGTGCACAACATGGCATTATTCATGAGGTAACTCCTCCTTATTCACCACAATCTAATGGAGTGGCTGAACGGAAAAACTGAATCCTTAAGGAGATGATGAATGCCATGTTAATCAGTTCAGGACTACCGGCGAACTTGTGGGGGGAGGCCGTCCTCTCAGCTTGCTATATCCTGAACAGAGTGCCCCTTAAAGGATCAGTCAAATCACCGTATGAATTACGGATAGGCAAACAACCCTCTTATGGATACCTCAAAGTGTGGGGGTGCTTATCCAAGGTCTCTATTCCTCCACCTAAGAGTACTAAAATAGGACCTAAGACAGTTGATTGTGTCTTCATAGGATATCCCGAACACACCACTGCTTATAGGTTTATGGTTGTGAGTTCTGAATACTCAGAAATTGGTGTGAACACCATTATGGAATCTAGGGATGCTACATTTTTTGAAAATGTGTTTCCGTTGAAATCTGAATCTCGCATGATATGTGATGATCTCCTAGATGTCCCTTCTTCTAGCCATATTTTACCGATAGAAGAAGATGAATCTGTTTATGAACCTAGAAGAGGCAAAAGACTTAGAATAGAAAAATCTTTTGGGCCAGACTTCATAACCTGTTTAGTTGAAACTGATCCACAAACCTATAAAGAGGCCATGACTTCGTCTCAAGCTCCATGGTGGAAAGAATCCACTATTAGTGAGATGGATTCTATTGTTCATAATGAAACCTAGGAGATAGTAGATTTACCTCCAGGGTGCAAACCCATTGGCTGTAAATGGATCTTCAAGAGAAAACGTAAGGTAGATGGAACTGTGGAAAAGTATAAAGCTAGACTAGTAGCTAAGGGCTATAAAAAAATAGAAGGTGTAGATTTCTTTGACACTTATTCACCTGTCACTAGAATTACTTCCATTAGGATGCTAATTGCAATAGCTGCAATTCATAACCTAGAAATACATCAAATGGATGTAAAAAACTACGTTTCTAAATGGTGAATTAGATGAAGAAATTTATATGGACCAACCCGAAGGCTTTGTAGTGAAGGGTTATGAATACAAAGTGTGTAGACTTAAAAAGTCTTTATATGGCTTGAAACAAGCACCGAAACAATGGCATGAAAAATTTGATCATGTAATGTTCTTTAGTGGATTTAAAATAAATGAAGCTGACAAATGTGTGTACAATAAATCTATAAATGATGCCTGTGTGATTGTATGCTTGTATGTTGATGATATGCTTATACTACGCACAACCTTAGAAATCATTAATTCCACTAAGAACATGTTGAGTGAGAACTTTGACATGACAGACTTAGGTCCTGCTGATGTAATCCTAGGGATGAAAATTAGAAAGGAGTCTAATGGATTCAGTCTTAGTCAATCTCATTATGTTGAATCAGTTCTTAAGAAATTTAACCAGTTTGATAGTAAACCTGCAAGTACTCCATTTGACCCTTCTTGCAAACTCAAGAAAAACAAAGGCAATGGAGTCTCGCAACTTGAATATTCACGAGTCATAGGAAGTCTGATGTATTTAATGAACTGCACAAGACCAGACATTGCCTATGCTGTGAGTAGACTAAGTAGGTATATCTGTAATCCAGGATATGAGCATTGGGATGCACTTTTCAGAGTGTTGAGGTATCTTAAATACACTTTAAACTACCGTTTGAGTTATGAAAGACACCCTGTTGTTCTTGAAGGATACTGTGATGCAAACTGGATAGCAGACTCAGAGGAGTCTAAGTCTACGAGTGGATACGTATTCACTCTAGGATGTGGATCAGTGTCTTGGAAGAGTTCCAAACAGACCTGTATCGCTCGATCCACTATGGAATCCGAGTTTATTGCGTTAGATAAAGCAGGAGAGGAAGCCGCTTGGCTAAGATGTTTTTTAAAAGACATTCCTCTCTGTCATAGGCATGTGCCAGCTATATCTATACATTGTGATAGTCAAGCTGCAATAGCTAATGCTAAAAAAAGCAACTATAACGGAAAATCTATTCATATTAGGAGAAGACACAATTCTCTAAAACAACTAATCTCAACTGGCGTTATTCCAGTTGACTTTGTGAGGTCTAAGGAGAATATCGCGGATCCTTTGACGAAAGGCTTGTCCAAGGAGATAATTAGTAATGCATCGAGGGGGATGGGACTTAAGCTCATAAATTAAAACTTGCCATGAAGGATACTCAACCTTGCTGACTGGAGATCCCAAGATCAAGGTTTTGAATGAGACAACTATTTTGTGGCGGGTAAAAATTAAACAGTATCAGGGAATTATTTTCTCTGTCCCTTCCTTATGGTGTACACGTGATAGTGTGACTGCATGTGAGAGTTCTATAGTTTCAATTTAAGATTGAAATGAAGTATAGCAGTTAACACTCTTGATAGAACTCACCTATCTGAATGAGGAAGTGGGTCGCTTCCTATGAGAATTGAGCTGATTCTCTAGAGCATTCTGAGAAACAGGATATGTCCAGGGCCAAAACGGACACAACGGCGTGAACTTAACAGAACTCTTGAGAGATATCTCGCGTAAGGAGCTATTGATGAATTACACCAAACCATGGCAGTTCAAGACATCGCGTTCATTGTCCATCAAGTAGTTCCGGTACTTCTCACGAAGCAGAGGTTCAATTCCTTATGGACACTTATTGCTTAAGAGGTATTTCTCGTTTTCCGGTTTTCTGATTTATCGCTTTCTTCATTCATGTGGGGGATTGTTAGAATTAAAATGGATTTCTTGCTTAAAATTAATTTTGTTACTTAATATATCTTAAAGGGACCTAAGGTCACTAGTCCAAACTTGAGGTGGAAAAATAGAGTCATCCATTTTCACTTCTTATTGAATGAGAAACCTTTGGTTTGTCCCATATTGGGCAAACCAAGGAGGAAGTTTATCCTCATTACCACAAACGTTCTATATAAGGTAAAAGAACTAGTGGATTGGATATGGACTTAGGAAATGGATTAGTGGGCAAATGCACACATGTGCGGTGCTTCGCACCGAAGCACCGCGGGCCGCGTGCTTGCGGAGCTTGCGTGTGCTTTTGCGTAGCCTTGGCGCGACCCTTGGAGCGAGCGTGTGACCCTTGGTGCGAGCCTTGGTGCGGGCGTGTGACCATTGGTGCGAGCCTTGGTGCGAGCTTTTGTGCGACCATTGGCGTGAGCCTTTGCGTGTGCTTTGCGTGTGCCTGCGAGTGCATACGTGTGCATACGTGTACCCATCAAAGATCCAACGGTTTTATATTTTAATTCTATATATTAAATATTTTCCGTTTTGTATTTATAAAATTAAATCAGGTTTAATAAACAAAATCTTTTAATTAAATATCTCGAATTAAATATGTTTAATTAAATGAATTTGACCGTTTGAAAAATTCAACAGTCTTCTTTTTCTTTAAAAGAAAAACAAAAATCAGATTTTTACTTACCCCAGTCGCAGCCACTGACTTGACGAATTTTTCCCTCTTCTTGCTTTGTATGCGCACTAGTTTATATTCATCTTCTTCTATTGTTAAGTTCACAACGGGCCAACGAGTCTTGCTAACTGGGTTGGTATCAGGTGGTTTTATCCTGGATTCGATTTGTCATCTCTAAAGGTATAGCAACACTTTTCCAAAGGTGTACCTGACAAATATCGAGTTAAGGGCAGTCTGTTGAACAGGCGACTCCATCTCTCTGTGCTTGTGTGATTTTCTGAAGTGTGTTATCTGTTCTAACCTTAACTTTTTTCAAGTTTCTGTTTGGTTTGCTTACTGTTACAGGAATATTCTCCAACATCACGTAGCAGGACCACTTTCATTTCCCACCCAAGTTCAAGCTTGTTCGTAGCTCAAATGTGAGTGCCAAAAAAGCACCACTACCTCCTCCTTCCTCCTTTTCTCTTATGTGGACACATGATGGACTCTATCGACACGTGACAGGCTTTATTGACATGTAGCAAAGGGCATTTTAGTAAATATCATTTATTATCCATATAAATATTAAATCAATGTGTAAAGAGAGAGGACTTTTTGGCAACTCATTTCTTCTATGTCATTTCCACTGTAACCCAGAAAGATGAATAAGAACTCCAATTTTCATTACCCGTGGATGTAAGCAAATTATTGCCGAACCACGTTAAATCTCTTGAGTTAATTTTATTTCCATTTGAACTTATGTTCTCTGGATTATAATATCTCTGTATCAATTACACTTCGAATAATGTCATTTTTAAACAACTTAAGTTTTTGGTTGTGAGGATCCAAAATACGGTCGTCACAATAACAATACTATGTTTAGAAAAAACCCACCCGTATGGCTTTTAGATATATTGGACGATTCACTAATCTTTAATACTACCTCCGTTTCTGAAAAAGAGTTACTATCACTTTCTCAATTTGACCTATTATTAGGCTAAAATGAAAAAGTGATAGTAACTCTTTTTCAGAAACGGAGGGAGTATATTTTAGTTGTTTGCTTTAGAAAAAATATAGTCAAGTATAAATTCTTACGTTAACCATTCGGAAAAAACTAATCGTCGACAATAGGCAATGTTGCGAGGCGTAACATATAATTTTTTATTTTATTTTTTTATGAAATAGAAGTTTGTTTTAACAAAAAAAAGTGTACGAATTGTACAGAGGCTACAAAAAGGAGTAATAAGATCAAAGACAGACTTAGAGGGGCTAAAAATATGATTTTTACCCGGGCAAAAACATTATACGCCACCCATACTTTAATTTTTAGGTATAATTTTAGTTAGTGGACTAGCGGGGTTAATATGGGCTTGAACCTAATTTAACCCCATATAGGTACGCTCCTAGTTAGTAATTCGGAACTCGGCAAACGTATGGAACGGAAAACGTATTAATATTATTCGGATTCATAAAAGTTAAATTCGGTCAAAAATCCGGTCAATTGTTTGTGATTCGGCAATGATTCAGAACGACATACATATGTGTATAATTCTTTTTTTAGATATACGAATTTGATACTGAAAATTCGACGCATACTATGTTATAAGAAGACACTTTTTTACATAATATTGTTGGAGGGAATTGTGATTTTACACTTTAAAATGGAGTATATATAGAGTATATACAACACAAGCACCAAATAATGTGCAGCTTATTGGTTCATGGACTAGTTAATGAGATAGAAGTCGTGGGATCGATCCTGTCATGACTAGATTTTTGTGAAAATATATTTGAAAAATATCTGAATAACTCATTATGCATCATATTTTTTTAGGGGTATAATTAGTAACCAAACTAGAATATATTATATCTGAAAAAATTGTCTTGGAATTTTAAAAAATTTATCTCGTTGGAAAGTTTTTAAAGAGATCTACACAACGAGTACAAACAACAATATCAAATTTAAATTTTACGAAAAAATCAGAGGTATTGTCCTTTTAATACATAACCATTATGCAGCCACCGCAAAAGATGCATAACACATTATACAACCACCACAAAGGATGCATAACACATTATGCACCCATATTTTGGTTTATGCATCCACTAATTTGTCTATGTAACCACTAAAACGATGTATATGCCTAAAAAATCATTCCAACGAAAAAAAATAATGTATAATTAATTATGAAACCACCACAAATGATGTATAACACATTGTACAGCCATATTTTGGTTCATGCATCCACTAATTTGGTTAGACAACCACTGATTACAACGGTGTATATGCCTCAAAAATAATATTCTAACAAAAAAATGATGCATAATACAATTTTATGCAGTTATTTTTGTAGCTGCATAACAAATTATGCATCCATTTTCTCGACCGAATAACAGGTTATGCAGTCATTTTTTTAGTTGCAAAACAAATTATGCAACCATTTTTTGGTTGATAACAATGTTAAAGCAAAAATCATGCATAATGCAATATGCTGTCATTTTCTCGACTGCATAACAGTTTATGCATCCTTTTTTGTAGCTGCATAACAGATTATGCAGCCATTTTCTCGACCGCATAACTGGTTATACATCTGATTTCTAGTTGGATTTACCCTTCCGGCTAAAGATAAATCAGATTCACTTTTGGACCATGTTCTTCATATTCCAATATGAAAATTTTTAGCTATGTATTCCCAATTCTTCATAACTTCTTCCATTGACAAAAAAAAAACACGTTAAAAATAGAAAGGAAAGTAAGAAACCAATAACATAAGAAATACCCTATGATCCATTTGTTCCTTTAAAGATACAAATCCAACTAAATAAATCATTAACAAAATATATCATTCACAGATTGACCTCAAAATCAAAAGTAAAAACAAATAAAAAATTCTTCTTCCAAGAAATTACAAAATCAATTTTCTAGGGCTTATACTTGAATCTTCTTAGATCTCAAAATCTACTCGCTTGGGTTTGTGAAATTAGGTTATTCAAAGTCAAACTTGATTTCTATAAAATAGTTTGTAAATATGAGATTAGGTTATTGATTTTTTATAAGTTTGGGCTTTAATTTTGGTAATCAATTGAAGGAGAAAGAGGTGAGGGACAAGACAAAGAGGCGGAAAAGAAAAGAGGCCAGGGAATAAAACGAAAATAGAATTTCAAAAATTTTGGGTCGGTGAGAAATATTTGACGAGAAAAAAGGTGCAAACGTGAAGTTTACCGCCCGTGGATTTGACGGAAAAATAAAATAGAAAAATAGACCTGACAATAGATTTCAGTATACATAAATGATGATTTGAGATATGGGTTGTTAATTAGACCAGTTGGGCGTGTAATAAATGGGCATGTAAAGTAAACTATTCACGGAAGTTTAAAAACGGAATTGGGATATAACCAAATTACATTTTCGTTCAATTTGCAAATACATATAATTCGCCAATAATACAGATATCACATATATGACACGAACACAGTTCAATTCTCTAATGCATATAATTCACGGATAATACGGATATCCCAAATAAAACACGAACAACGTTCGATAGTGGAGTAATACAGCCGTATTATTCGATCCTGATTCATACGATTAAAATTTACGAATGATTCACGAATAATATGACGAATTACTAACTAGGGGTACGTCTTTGTAAAAAAGCCAGAGTCAAGCACCTCACAATAACAAAAATAAAACAATTAGGGTGTAGCAGATAAATCATGAATAGTTTTTCTGTTTAAATTTTTTTCTTCTGGACAAGTAAATCATGAATAGTTGGGTTGGTGATTAAGTGGTACAAATGGAAAGTGCGATTTATAAGTTTCTAATCAAGTGGCACTGCGATGAGACAAGTAAAGAGTGGCATGTGTGGTGTGGATCTAATATCTTTCTCTGCTCTCTCGTCTTTCCTCTCACATTAATAATGGTAATGGTATTACTGTTACGTACTACAACACCAACCACTAGAATTCAAGATCCATGGGGCAACGTCGACACCTCTTTTTGACTCAAATCAACCCTGTTGCTCCCTCTTATTCCACATCCTTCGAATTCACAGAAACTTCTTTTTTAAGTAGAAAAGTTCACAAAAACTTTAGAATGTCAGATCTGTGACATATATATATATATATATGCAATTTCTAAATTAATAAATATATATTCAGAACGGATCGGGCATGGCCTGCAGAGACTACGATCGTTTGCCTATAACGTGCTATTCTACGTCTTAAAATAATGTCACTCCAATCTATTTTACTTGAGCCAGCTGACACCATTTTGTCACTTTGGCGTCTTTGAACTACCAAAAATAGACCGGATGCGGTAGGATTTTGATCTCTTCTGTCTTCTGAACACAAAATTGGAAACTTTTCCCAGCAATAAATGTAAAAGGTCAAAATGACAAATGTACAACCGACCGTGTCCAGATAAGTCCCTTAGAATTCATAGCTAAGTTAGGTAGTATGAATGGCCACGGAAATTAAAACAAGGCTTAGTTTCCGAGGCTGAGATCACTTTGTAATTCTATTTAGGATAATAGTGGGACATAAATGAATCATGAATGGATGGTTTTGGTAAGAGCGGGTTGGTGAAGAAAGATAGAGAAAAAATCGAAAAGTGTTAGTCAGCAGCACTCACCAAACAACGGATGAATAAGTCCAAGCTCCCGTTGTGGTGTGTTAGTTACGTACTTACGTAGTTACGTGCTCCTTAGATTACCTAATATAATACTGATAACTGAGTTGTTGATATTATACTAATTAATCTAGTCACCTTAGTTTGCTTTTTATCATTTTTAACTAATTTTTTTTAATGAAATATCTTACTACATTCTGTAATAAAAAATGGGATTCGAGAGAGTTTTCTCTCTCCCTTTCTTTCTAACAACCGTTTTCTTCTTTTTATTCTCCATATTTATTAAAATTTAAACCCGAAAATCTACATTAAACTCACATCTATCTGCCTAGATCTTTAGAGGTGTTAAGTTTTCTCTCTCCTTTTTCTCTGGCAACCGTTTTTTGTTTATTCTCCATATTTTTCAAAGTTTAAACCCAAAAACCTTCATTAAAATCACGTGTATCTGCCCGGATTTTCTTTATATCTAAAGATCTAGACAGTATTTAGCGTATATGATTCTGTATATGATTCTACTAGTTGGTTTTAATAAATCAGATCGTTTTATAAAACGATTTTTTTTGGGTTTTCTTTGTATGTATACGTAAAAATTCTTATGGATTGTTCATATAAACTTGATTATTCTTTATATGTTTTCAAAGCAGTATATTATAACCTGAAGGGCGTTTCATTCGATTGTTACAATCGTGTAACATTAATCACTGGGGGCAATCTACTTTAAAATAACAGGATTTTTCATTTTCATGAAAATCCATGGCTATCGATAGTGACCGTTATAACGATGTTTTGCGCATATTACTCTTTTATGGAAGATTATAATCTTAAGCAAGAAGAAGACAAATCAAAATGACGGGATCTTAATCCACATACCATCTTTCAAATATCATCGGATGCTTTTTCAAAATTTATATATTTACTACTAATTATGATGTATTGCAATCTATTTGTCTTTATGATACAAATTATTTATATTTTTTACGTATACTTCATATATGATGTATTTGAACATGATAAATATATCAATGAAATTAAAAGGTACAACCTCTTCCTTCAAAAAAAAAAAAAAAAAAAAGATTCGAGAATGAAAAAATGGCAACATGTACGGACTCTATGCAATCAGCCGGCCACAATTTTAAAAAATAAATACACCTCATGATATATTTACCAATTTGGATTCTAAATAAAATAAATTAACGTACATTTGCATTGGATTATTATTTTTTTATTATTATTATTTTTTTATTTTTTGAATAAAGCTTTCTCAGCCTCCAACCCTCCACAGTCCGCGCACAGAAGACCGCTTCATTATTAAAACGTGTGATCCACTCGCTTGCTCCAGCCCCCATTTAAAGTCAACTTGTTTTTGAACCGTCAACTAAACTACGAATCACATATGATTCTACCGACCAGGAAATCAAGATTTTCAAGCCAACGAGATTTATTGTTCTTTATATTGTAAGGGCAATTTCTGTGGTATGGATGTTTAAACATCTATATCTTTAAGATAAATCCAATATACGTGGATAGTTTTGTACTATTAGAGACTTTCTTTATCATGGGTTTCTAAAAGAACATCCATAAATTTATTGATAGGCTCCATATATATATCTAATTTTAATATTAAATTATATAAAAATATTTCAAAATTTTTTGCATATAAGCCCAACAAAAATTTAAAAATAAAATAAAACAAAACACTTCCGGTCGTCTAGAGATCGGATGAACCAAAAAACAAAAAACAAACTTATATTCGGTTATTAGATGACCGGTGGACCATTTATAGTAATCTCCTCGAATTTGAGGAGTCCCTTCTGGACTTGTATGATTTGTGGATAATAATATCTTCCATAGTAGTAATTTTTTGTCTAGATCTAGTGGACCATCACAAAGATATGGATGTTTTTTTTACATAGGAGTTGCCCTAACAGTTGTTGTGTCCATGGAAGTCAGAACAGTGAAACAAACTAATTTGTTTATCATTTCATTTATCTGGCTGAATGCTTAACAAAATATGTATTACATAATGTTGGAACTATAGGTAATATATCTATACAAAGTCTAGATTTTGTTAAGGAAATTATGTGAGTGACAAATAATTCTTTCTTGAGTGTTAAGGTTTGGGTGTATTTTAAGAATGTCATGTATGTGCTAAATTAGTTAAATTATAGTCTTGTGAAACAAGAAAGTATAGTTCTAGAGTCTTCTTTGTTACGTGATGTGATTTATAGACAATGATAAGTAGATCATCGTTCACTCGGATTTGTTGCGAATAATTCTAGATTTAATTTCTAATACTAGCTAGTAATAAATGAATAAAAAAATATAACAGTATTGAGAGAGACGGGGACTCAGGATTCCACCATTATTCATAATTGAGTGATGCAAATATCAATTTTTAGCTCTTTATGGACTCTATTTCTTTTCCAAGGTAGATTTCTAAAACATTACTTGTAAATCATAAGCATGACGCATCAAAAGTTCTAGGGCTAAGCATATACCATCAAACACAATCACATAATGAAAATCATAAATAAATTAAAATAAGTGCAAAAGTCATAAAGAATCGAATATAGTTACCAACCAAGTGTGAAAAATAGCTTCCTCCATTGTCCCAGTGATGGGGGTTTATATCACCATGATTAAAACACTCTCAAATGATAGGTACATAGCTTAAAAGTGTTTGAGAAGAAGAAAAGATTCAAAAATAATTGACACAGGAAATTTGAGACTTTTATACATGTTACAGTCTGTGTTCTCTCTGTTGCAAAAGACTAAAAGTAACACAGTCGAGTAAACGACTGATTCTGGATGCAGTTGAATAAAAGAATCTTGAATTGTGTATTAGACTTCACTTCTGTCGCAGATACTATTCAAGAAATTATGGCAATAACTCGTGAATATGGAAGTTTTCGCCACGGTTATTAACAACAGTTCACCTATAGCAACAATTTCTTCAAACTTTAGGCAACGATTTCTTCATCTTCTTCTCACGAGCAGAATTTTATGGATTTGATTTCTATGATTTTTCTTACCAAGACCGGTCTCCCCTTTTGTTCTTCTATGACCCCTTTATATACTGCAACAACTAATATCTCAATTAACTTCCAAAATCTTCACGGAGTCATCGAAAATATCTTTGGTTTAATGAGAATCAATTCTCGGGGATTATTTTCTGTTGAGTTTAAACTCGAGAATAATTCTTTTTACGTTGTTTCCCTTCTTTATCTTATTCCAACTAGAGATAATATCTTCTCTGTGTACCAAATCTCAAAGAGATACGATTTTCTTTAGAACTTTGTTACAACCCGAGATGATATTTTCTTCCTTTTCACGGCAACATCCATTTACAGAGATTCTGTTTTGATTTGGTTGGTCTTAATCGAGTCCACAATTGTTAAAGATCTATATATAAGGCAAGACAATAATCTTGTCTTAAAACTCGAATTTTACCCAAAATTAATGTTCACAGATTCACGTAAGTACGATAGAGAGAATACTTTTTCCCGCCAAAAATTATATTTTGAATTTGATAAGGTGGTGCCCTTATCCAAATTTTGGGTGCTTTTAACACTTTTAATGGGTGCCTTTAGCACTTTTAAAGCCCATTTTTCCACAATTGTTTATTCTTCGAAAACACCTACAAAATAAAGAAAATATCATTTATTAATACAAAAATTGAACACTAGCAATACAAATGTAGGATCGAATAAAACACATAAATGTGTCTATCAAATACCTCCAAACTTATTATTTGCTAGTCTTCGAGCAAATCTAATCTAAGAAAAAATTCTAACTCATTGTCGTGGGCATCGCGATTGCACTTAGCGTGTGCAACAAGCCTTTAAACCATAGGTGTCCCTATTGGACGAGTGTTGTCTCGTGAGGGTTTACAAGAGGTATACCCACAAAACCTTTTACTCCAAACCCTAGCTAATTATGACCAATTGAGGATAGACACTAAACGTGCTATTTAGTTGGCTACAAAATTCTTTGGCTGTGGGAGGAAATACCCTGTTTTGAATCCAATTGATGTACACGAGTTTTTACTCAAACGTACTAAAATTCATATATAAGAAAACAAAGTACTACTCAGAAAGTCGTACAATGGACCATGATACTCGGAATCTAGCAAACCACAATCACATAAATAGATTAAGAAGATGCATATGGAAATATAAGTGTGCACATGTTGACTAAGGTTAACGGTGTTTCCCAGAATATCTGTATGATCGTCAGTACCAAGATGAACCCTAATAGATTGAGATATGCACCCACTAGTCTGAATCCTAATTCTAGTATCAACTCAGTTGGTATATACAAGGGCCCCAGCGATCGATTTATTGAATATATACAATTATTTATTTATTTATTTGTTTATTTTATTAAAGGTATCGACAACATGATTGGATCATTTAAATATAAGTGCATGCTCCTTATCCGAAAATTATATGATAGTTCCCATGGATCCTGCGTTCCATGCTTGCTTAGGCGACGGAGACAGGGAAAACACACACATATTGTTATCCAAGTGTCAATACTCGAAAAAAAAATCAATGGTAAAGTTAAATGAAATAATAGGGATTGATCTCAGTCATTCTAATTCATCCTAGCGGCGACAACAAGACGATACTAGTGCCCCACCAAATCACTTAGAGAAACACAAAAAGATGCAAAAATAAAAACATAACGTGATATGATGACGACTATCATGTTTATTCTTCGAAAACACCTACAAAATAAAGAAAAAATCATTTATTAATACAAAAATTGAACACTAATAATACAAATGTAGGATCAAATAAAACACATAAATGTGTTTATCATTAACTATATATAGATGATCATCTACACGGTATGTGTGTGGATAATTATTATCAATCTGAATTTCACCTTATTCTTCTGTTCTCATATAGTATCACCTTGGTAGATCCTAGGACCTAATTCACCTATTCAATTTTTCTTCTTTCTTCCTTCTTTTCATAAGTTAAACCTTATTATTATCATGGCGTTCACAGACTCATCTACTTTATCAACGGTTTCTGACTCTCTTTTATCCTCTAATATGACCTCTCTAACATGGGAAGAGGATCCTTTTGCTAGACTTCATGGTGCTATTACTGAGAAGCTCACCAAACACAATTTTCTCCTTTGGGAAGCTCAATTTATCCCGTATTTACAGGGTTATGATCTTGAGGGTTTTGTCGATGGCTCTAATAAGTGTCCATCAACTAAGAATGCAGACGACACTTCTAATCAACTTTTTCTTTTTTGGCACCGCACTGATAAGCGTTTACTTGAATGGATCATGTCATCCCTCTCGCCACCGTATCTAGCAAAGGTTAAGACTTGTGAGACCTCCAATCCTATCTGGATAAAGCTTGAAGAACGTTTTTCATCAAATTTGGATACAACTCTTATTCATCTTAAATCATCTCTAAAAACTTCCACCAAGGGAAATTTACCTATGTCCGATTACATTCAATTAATTCATAATATTATGGATTCTCTTGCTGCTAGCGGTCATGAAATTTTGGACATAGGATTTTGTCACTATGTTCTTAAGGGTCTTGATTCGACTTATGGTTCGATAGGTAGCTTCTTGATTACCACCATGAGTATGATCACCACTGATCAGTTGTAATCTATTTTGTTATCTTATGATCTTCGTGTTGACACATAGAATAAGCTTCTTATTTCTTCACCTCAGCGAATATTGCTCGCCCCAAGCGCAACCATGATCCTCCCACCAGAACTACCACTGCTAATAGTAATCCAATCACTATTTGTCAGATACGCGAGAAGCCTATCACGCTGCTCGTGAGTGCTGGAAATGCTACGACAAGGAAATTTTTTCCCCTCGTTGTCAGCCACCAAAATCTTTTTCCAAAAAGGGTGCAAGACCACCTTCTTCAGGTCCTACTGCTACTTATACCGCTGCTACTGCTCTAAGTCATGCTTATATATATGACTGGCTCCCTGATAGTGGTGCCACCAATCATATGACCAATACCTTAAATTACCCTTCAGACTCACTATGAGTATAATGGTCCAGATCAAGTTCGCATTGCAGGTGGTGCTCACCTTTCTATCTCAAATACTGGTAATGCTATATTGTAAACTCCCACCTGTAAGTTTACTCTCTCTAATTTCCTTCATGTTTCACACCTGTCTCATAATCTTTTATCTATTTCTCAGTTTTTTCGAGATAATGATGTAGTTTTTATCTTCTCTAATGATTATTGCCTTTTAAAGGATCGACTAACGGGGATGGAGGTGCTTCGGTGTTTGCTTAAAGATGAACTACATTCTCTTCAATCGGTTTCCCAACTTGTTGCTTCTTTCGATGAACGTACCTCTCTTCAGAATTGGCGTACTCACTTAGGACATCATATGCTTCGTACTGTGAAGGTTGTAGTCAGTCACCACCAACTTCCCATTTCAGATTTAAAGTTCTCTTTTTGTTCGTCTTGTTTAGAAAATAAAAGTCAGAACCTGTCGTTTCCTAGTCGTACTATGGTTTATGAGAATCCTCTTGATTTAATTGTTTTGGATGTTTGGGGTACTTCTCCCGTTTTATCTAATGAAGGTTATCGTTATTACATTATCTTTGTCGATGCATTTAGCCGTTTTACTTGGATTTATCCTATGCATGCCAAATCCGATGCTCATATTTCAAACAAAAATTAAGGCATTTTAATCTGACAATGGAGGGGAATATCGAAAATTTACAAAATCCTTCAATCTAATGGCACCCATCATCATTTCTCTTGTCTTCACACATCGGATCAGAATGGTTTAGTTGAGCGGCATCATCGTCATATTATTTTGTCCGGTTTCTCGCTTTTTTCCATGGCTTCTGTTCCACTTCCTTATTGGTATGATGCATTTTTTACTGCCAATTTTTTAATGAATAGAGTCCCTTCAGTCCCCACTGGCTCTAAATCTCCCTATGAACTTCTATTCAACCGAGAACCAGATTATATGTCTCTCCGAACTTTTGGGTGTTATGCTACCCACATCTTCGACCTTACAGAAACACAAAATTAGAACCACGTTCGTATCCTTGTGTTTTTCTAGGTTACAATGCTCTTCAAAAATGATATAAATGCTTACATTTGCCCGTTGGTCATATATATTGGTCTCGTGATGTTGTTTTTGTGGAAGAAAAGTTCATATTTGCAGCAGCCCCTAATATACTTCCAGCTCCTTCATCACCATTGCAGGTATTTACTTTTCCCTCTTCCTCCTCCATATTTCCTCCTATATTGTCTCATCTTAGTCATCCACTGTTAGTTCCTCCCAACCAATAAATCTTTTGTCCTCAGTTTTAGAATGTAGTCAAAATAATGAGTTTGCTACATCTTCAAATATGTCCAGTCCAGTTCTAACAAATCATGCACCTATCTATAACAACTTAGAGTCTACTGAGTTGTCTTACTCAACTTCCCATCTTTCACCCTCTTCGAGTCAGAAACCCATTTCTCCAAATGTTGAGATTTTACTGTTAATACTCGCAGGGCATCGTTCTTCGCTCCCTATAGTTTCAAATCTTAACCCTTTGTTTGTTCCCTTTCCTACTCCACCTGTTGTCAATGAACATGGCATGATCACTAGAGGGAAGGATGGTATTTTTTAAGAAAAAGGTTTTATTGGCTTCTAAGCATGCTAAAGTAACTGATGATATGTTTGAGCCTTCTTGTTATTCACAGGCTAAAAATAACCCTAAATGGTGTCATGCTATGGATGCGAAGTACCATGCTCTTATTAAGAACGATATATGGTCTCTGGTTTCCGCTTCTCCTGGGCAAAATATAGTTGGTTGTAAGTGGGTTTTCTATGTCCAGTGACATGCTGATGGCACAATTGAACGTTACAAAGCTCATCTTATCGCAAAGGGCTTTAACCAACAAGAGGGCGTTGATTACGGCGAAACTTTCAGCCTTGTTATCAAACCTTGTACCATTCGAGTCATCTTAACTCCTGCTCTAACGTATTCTTGGCCCATTAGACAGCTTGATGTTGAAAATACGTTTCTTAATGGTAATCTTATGGAACATGTTTACATGAAGCATCCCTTCCTGGTTATACCAATTCTGAGTTTCCAGACCATGTTTATAAGTTACATCAGTCTCTTTATGGCCTAAAACAAGCATCACGGGCTTGGTATAATCGGTTAAATGTCTTTCTACAACGGCTTAGCTTTGTTATTTCTTGATGTGTTTCTTCCTTATTCATTCGACACTCTATTGATGGTGTTATCTTTCTATTAGTGTATGTCAATGATATCATTTTAACAGGATCTTCAATGGGTTGTATACAGTCTTTACTAGCTACTCTTCAACGGGAATTTTCTCTAAAATACCTTGGCTCCCTATATTTTTTTCTAGGTATTGAAGTGACACCAGTTTCAAATTGCTTGTTTTTGTCACAACGACGCTATATTGAGGATCTTCTTGCTCGAGCTAATACGCAGGGTGCTAAGCCAGTTAGCACTCCATTAAGTACATCCACGAATCTACATCCAATTGGCAGTCCTTCATTTTCCGATGTAACTATGTACCGCAGTTTAGTTGGTGGCCTTCACTACTTATCTATGACTCGTCCTGACATAGCTTTTGTTGTTAACAAGGTGTGTCAATTTATGCATAAACCAACAGAGGCACACCTACTTCTTGTCAAGCGTATTCTTTGATATCTTCAACACACCTCTACCTATGGAATTCTTCTTCAACCTACTACATCTTTTCGCATCAATTTCTCAGCCTATACAGATGCTGATTCGGCGGGTGATCCTATCGATCGCTGCTCTACGAGTGATTATTGTGTTTTCCTAGGTTCTAATGTCATCTCTTGGAGCTCCCGTAAGCAAAGAATTGTTTCTAAGTCCAATACGGAGGCTGAGTATCGTGGTTTAGCTATTGTTACATCTGAATTAGTATGGGTTGAGTCTCTTCTTCGTGAACATCAGGCCTCCATTCGCTTTCCACCGACCTTGTGGTGCGACAACTTGGGTGCTACTTACCTTACCATTAATCCTATTTTCCATGATCGCACTAAACACATTGAAATTGATTACCATTTTGTACGTGAAAGAGCTCAATCGGGTCAGCTTGACGTTCGATTTGTTTCATCTAAGGATCAGGTTGCAGATATCTTTACTAAGTCACTTCCAAAAGATCATTTATGTTCTCTTCGATCTAAGCTCATTGTTCTCAACCACCCGCTTAGATCGAGGGGGGGTGTTGGAACTATAGGTTATATGCTCGTACAAAGTCTAGACTCTGTTAAGGAAACTATTGTTACATGAGTGGCAAATAATTCTCTCTTGAGTGTTAAGGTTTGGGTGTATTTTAAAAATATCCGTATGTGCTAATTAGTTAAGTTATAATCTTGTAAAATAAAAAAGTATAGTTTTAGGGTCTTCTTTATTATGTACATATAGATGATCATCTACACGTTCTGATATGGAGAATTATTATCAACCTGAATCTCACCTTATTCTTCTGTTCTAATACACAATGACGAAACCTTGGAAACATTCATAATTCCTTAGAGCAACTGCAGCGGTTGGACCAGACCATCGATCAAAGACCAAATCTGTTTGGTCGTTTAAAAAAAAAACGCAACGAAAACATGACTAAATATGATATTACGCTGTTGTAAATAAACGTTAATTATCAAACGCTATATTAAAGTGACGTATATTACACAGACGTTTAACTAGACAAACGTTATGTTTTTGACGTTCATTTAGATTAGCGTTTTAAACATACGCTCCTGTAATGAAGCGTTATGTACTCAAACGTCAAACGTTACTGTACTGAAGCGTTTTGATATAAAACATAGAAAAACGTCCTAGTAAAGTAGCGTCAAAACTCAAACGCTCTTCTAAAACAGCATTTCAAAAAAAAACGCCCACATATAACAACGTTTGAAAGCCTAAACGTTGGTGTAGAGGACCGTTAATTTTGAAAACGCTGTTTTAATACAACGTTTCAAAAACGCTGTTCTTAATAAACGTTTAATACAACGTTTTAGAAACGTCGTTTTAATACAACGTTTCAAAACAACGTTTCAAAAAACGCTCTTTTAATACAACGTTTCAATTCAGAAACGCTCTTTTAATACAACGTTTCAAAAACGTTGTTCTTTAGAAACGTTTTGATAAACGTCTTTCAGAAATGACGTTTGTGTTTATAAACGTCCTCGTACAATGGCGTTTTGGGAAAACGCTGTCTTACATGAGCGTGAGACTATATCTGTTTTGGACCATTTTCTTGACTAAACATGATCGAATACTGTTCAATTTTTGGACCAAATACTACATTTAGTCGTCCGTTGCGTCTCACAAAATCGGACCAAAGACCATTTCTGGTGTTTACTCTTTGGTCTGATCGTCCACTGCAGTTACTCTTAACTGTCGTATTGCACCTCGTATGATGGCGAGGATTGTTCGCCATGTCAGGTATCGGTGTAGTATTAATGCCTGTTGTCTGTTGATGATAATACGAACGTCCAGATCAGTGTTACAAATCTATATCAACCGACACTCTTCTGATTTCTTGATCAGAGATGCCAGTAGAGGGAAAAAATTATTCCTATAACAAAGAAACAAACCAAAACACCAAAAGCTTCGCAAATGTTAACGTTATGGCAAATATCACATTTTCAGACAATCACTCAAAACACAGATAAGAGG
>JAJJMC010009062.1:118931-196793 GCA_023531435.1 Papaver californicum
AGGTAACAAAACAATTTTTGGTAATAAATCACTTTTAATTCTAACAAATTTTAATTGGACGTTGGAACCTTGATGATAACATATTAAAATATTAGACATTGAAGTCCGAGTGATAGTCTGTACCATAGTTATATGGACTGATGCGTGCAATATAGACCAGTATAAAACTGCTACAAAGAAATACCAAGGTGATGTGTTACTGATACAGAATATGTATCAGTTGATACGGCAAACCAAGGTGACAAGCCATTATAGATGCGAAGTTGTGTTTTTCCCTGCTCGTGAATGATTACAATTCACAACTCATGTACTTGACTACTTTTTTCTTTGGTGGGCTGAAATGGTTGACCATCATATGTATATAGCACACAAATATTCCACCACAATCGGGTGTACCTAACACCAAGCAGTACTATCAAGAAAACTTAGTGGGGGTGAAATTAGAACTATCAAACGCGGTGGGGTGAAATGGTTGACTCGCCCATCATTAAAAGTGCAACGATCTTTTCCATTTGGGCACACCTAACACCAAATAGAAAGGATAATTAGAAAAATACTCTAAAAATACATACCCGATTCAAAAAATGCCCTGCAAAACTTTTTTTTACGGGAAAATATCCCAACTTTACATTTTGCATCCAAGTACCGTTAAATAGTTAAATTGTGCAATCTTGACCTTATACATATGTGGGCCTTAAGGCGAGATTACCCTTATTTTTGGATTCTGCCACGTCTTCTAGGGTTAGATTAGGACGGCTAAAGGGTAATCTTGTCTTAAGGCCCACATATGCATAAGGTCAAGATTGCACAATTTGACCATTTAACGGTACTTGGATGGAAATGTAATGTTGGAGCATTTTTCCATAACTTTTTTTTATAGGGCATTTTTCCAACGGGATATGCATTTTTAGAGTATTTTTCCAATTATTCCCAAATATAACTGTCAAAATTTTCTCCTTTGCATTTCCTAATGTTTTAGTGACAAAATTAATCATTAAAATATTCGAATAACATATATCCATCTATATTGTGCCACCACAACTACTATATCCATACCAACCATTGTTTGTTTGTCTCGCTCTCACCTACCCCTGAAGTGAAGTTGTAGAGATAGGAAAATGTTCAAAGAGATAGAAAGGAGGTTGGTGATGGGTGGTGACTGTAGTCTGGTAGTGATAGCACGACTATTTTGAACGATACGCATTGGTGGTTTAGCAAACCTTTATATGTTTTTTATGCTTATATACCTATTTGAATATAATAACAATCATTAAATTATGTAACATATTTCTTAATAACAATCATTAAATTATGTAATATATTTCTTAAAAGTTATAGGTAAGGTAATTGATTTGTGATAATATGTCAGTTGATTAAGATCTTGGATGGAACACTTTCAACCATATGAACTTTTAAGGATAAGCTAATATCAGGTAGGGTAATTGATTTGTGTAACATATTTTTTATTTTAATAAAAATGTTAATATTAAAATCTACCTAAACTTGTTAAGAAAATTGTAAGTAGGAAATAAAAAAGGAAGGTTAAAATATGATATATGTATAGGGTATAAAAGAATTTAATTTTTTTTAAAATAAGCCAAACATATTTTCTTTTAAACGGAAGGAAAGATTAAGGAAAAAGATATTTAAAATTTATTTCCTTATTATATAAATATTCTTTAATATTTTAAATCAGGTCCCTATAAATTTTAATTTATAAGTATAAAAGATTTAAGGATATTTCGAAAGTTTATTTAAAAAAATACAATTATAAACAGAAATTGGACATAATTTTAAAACTGACAAAAATGAAATAAAGGACATAAATAATAAAACAGAAAGTATCTTTTTAAACAGGTGCGAAGCCGGGTTTTAAAAAATATATAGGCAAATCATCACTAGATACATATTTTATGGGTGTAAATGAAAAAAATAGTTTAAAATAGATTAAAATAGCTCAAAGTAAATTTAGAAGCCTGCTGAGTTGGGAGGGTAATTACACATCCACCCTTCCATATGGCTTCGCCCCTGTTATTAGAGCAATGGTTGTGGAATGGAGAGTTTTAATAGTCCAGGCATCTCTTTAAAATCGAATTAATGTGTGTGGTGGTGGAGGTGAAATCGTTCTACGGTGATAAAAAGGGAGATTAAGTTCTTAACGGATTTGTTGGCTAAAAAGGAGCCCACATTGAATATCAATCATATGTAAAATACAGATGATTGTCTTCTCTTTTTTTAAGGCTAACCTATCTCAAACAAGAAAAATTCTTTTAAGTCATTGCTGACTTTAGTGCTCGCTCATGTTAGCTTATAAACTTCAAAAAATATTTTTTTTATTTCAGTAAGATTCTACTTATAAACTTTAAAAATCTTTCGTTCATTTAGTTAAGATCCTTGACCCTCAGTCTTTCAGGACCTTGCATGCATATTTCAAGTGAACCAAATTGACATAAAAGAAATCCCGGTTTTCCTTTCTTTATAAACAAAAATAAAAACGTGTCATATTCAACTTTAATTAAGATACGGAGTCTAAGCTTTTTAATCGGAGATGATCTAATTTTTCTCAAGCTGGAAGATCAGTTATGGTAAAGAATGTCTTACCTATATCTTTGTCCATCATATGATTGATGTTAAAACACTGCTCGATTGAACTCATCAGACGTTGGTATGTCAAGTTTGGTTGTTAAGTTTAGTTCTAAAATTCGGTCTTTTAAATTTCTTACTAAATTCAACTTCGATAGGTTCGATTTAGGACATAGAAATGTTAAGACAATCACTAATTACGCATTAAAGAGATGAAGACGTATTGAAGGAAAACGAAGACAGTATCCTTCAAATTAAGGTTAGCGGATATTGACTTTGACTTGTTCCATTTATATCAAGTTCTTACAGTCGTATTAATTGAAAACATAACATGCGAAGTTCGTTTTACATGGCTTTAGTTGTTTAGATGACTAGATCATTTTTATGATCTAAGTGTCAAAAGGAAAGATATATATTAGTTGTTTATACAGCTTATTGTATTGAGTTATGTAGTATAGTTTTGTATACTTTCATGATTCCTGCATAACACTAATATGACTCTTTTCATTGGTTAGTGTTGAACTTTCGGGAAACTAGATATATATATCTAGTGGTGACTCCGGACTTTGGTTTAAAACTGGAATTCAGTTTTTAAGTCTAATAGGATTCATGACCGATCCTACCTTATGAATTTCGAAATTTCCATCTTATATTCTTTAATTTTAAGATTTCGAAAGATAAGTAAGTTAGAATACGAAAGTTCTACGGCCTAGGATAAAACGGAGTTTTTTGTTTGTTGTTGTTTTTTTTTTTTTTTTGACAATCATCCCCCTCATTCACATCTTAAATATAAAATTATCAAAATCATTGTCAAAAAAATAAAAAATAATTCAGTGGCACCTTTTGAAGCAAGAAAAAATAATACATCTAATTTTTTTTTAGGGAATTTAATCGTCATTTTATATAGTGGCACTATTTTTCACTATACATATTTATCTTCTGAAAATAATCTGATTCCGCGACTACTGTAAATGGTTTGCAGTAATAGCCAAGTATACCTAGAAAACATTGTAATTATCTTATAAGGAAATTGTAATGTCAACTTCGCCGTTTATGAGCCATAGCCACGATGTGCTTACATAAGTATATACATCCCATGCTTAAAAAATAAATATAAATAAATTTGTACACCCCTAATGTTAGACCTTTATTATAAAATAGAAAGAAGCATGCAATGCAACAACCCGTCAACCCCAATCATACACAGAGGTGATTCTGTCGAGAAACAGAGAATTCTTTATATGTACAGTCTTGCCCATGTCTATCATTGATGATAAACGGGAATCTCCGTAGTTGATTTGTAGGTGGAGCGCCCTATCAAATTCGCACAAGAAAAACTTGCCTGTGAATAGAGTACCATGGTTATAATTTTGTGATATTTTGAATCCCGCAGCTTGAGTGCGCATATTCGATCTGTTTGTCATCATTACAGTATCTACTGGTCTATGCGTATTCAACTAATCTTCCCTCAATCACCAACTTTTAACAGCAAACTTTATTATAGATACGACCACCACAGAATCCTGTTCTTTATGAAAATAAAATGTGCACATTGCATGTCCTGTCCAAGAGGCAATACTATATACATGACACTAGCATTTATTTTATTTTTCACTTAAAAGGGCAAAATTTTATTAGATAAAAAAGTCACTCCTTATTAGATGAAAAAGTCACTAGAGGTGACGATTACAAAAGAAAGAAGAAAAAAAAAATCAAACTAAGGACAATGCATAACAGCGTCCCAGTTACAAATAGAGTCGAAAGAAAATAGTCGGTGAACAAACTAGTATGTAAAACTATCTGTATAGATAAAATACCTTCTATCATGTGATATCATCAAAATTAAATTTTTATCTCTAGTACTGGGTATATGATAAAGGATAAAACAGAAAAAATAATGAATATTTATAAAATTGAAATTATTTCTTAATCTAGAAGATGTTATCTATTCCACATATATATGTGCCATGGAGAGAGTATGTAGCAACATGATCACGAAACATTTAAAGGGGTGAATCCACTCACACTAATATTCTCACAGTACCGCACATTTTGGATGTCATTTTTGATTTGTAAAATGGTAGCCGGTTTGAAGCTAATATATTGGGGATACTTTCCTCTTACAAAGCTTTATGTTAATACCAAAAATGAGCATATTCTGACACGGATAATACGACTATCTACTATTTTGAAAACTAACTATTGGAAACTAATGAATTTTCAACCATTGAAATTAAAATCAGTAGATTATTAGGTTTGGCATTTCGGAATACACTTGTTTTTAATAGGTATGTAGAGCTTTATAAGAGGAACATTTTCCCACAAACTAATTATCGTTTAGGTTTTATAATAATATGATGTCCAAAATATAAGAAAATGTGAAAAAAATAGTGTGAATGATCCGCCCTCAATAATTTAAATAATTTAACTTACTCTAAATTAGAAGTCATTTATTACTTAGATACATCATTAAATTAATTATGATGATTTTGTTACCATACAATTTTATCAACTTGTGCACGAGCCAGGTGTTGTGCTGGTTTTTTATTGTTTTGATCCATAAAAATTTGGTATTGGCCAGTTTCAAACGCGGGTCAATACTGTGCTGCTAGCTTTGCATGCATAATATTTAAGAATGGTTGATGTCATATGAGAAGATGGTTCCCTAACTAAACTGATGTTGATTACTCCAAAATCCAACTTTAATTTAGAACGAGGTGCCGTCACACTATCATTAAAAAGGATGAGCCAAGAATGTTAAGTACAGTAGAAGGACATCCCATTTATACTTTCTAATTATCCCGTCCTGTCAAAACTCAAAAGAGGCTGAATACTAAATTTGATAAAAGACCAGTTGTTCTGATAGATTTAGAAACCTCACGACATCTCGTCGATAGGATACTGTATAATAATATGCTAAAATTATTAAACATACACTAATTTCAATTTATATCGTCATGAGTTATTCATAATTTCATAGTAGCGTTAACGTATGATTGGCGCCTAATAAAACGAGGATCACATGCAGGATTGTTTAAGATTTGTCGTCTTTGTACAGTTGGAGAAAGATCCCTATACGTAAACTATCTGTCTATTAAGACTGAGAGCCAGCGATTGCAACCTAGCTAGAGTTAGCATCACAGCCACGGGACGTTGTGTATACCTTGAGAAATCACGTTGGGATTGAACTAGTCAGTTTTGATAGAACCTTGAAGAACTATATTGTGAAAGATGAATTGAATTAAACAGAACTTCAAGATTACTTTCTGTTACAGGACAGACGGATATTTATGCTTCTGTTAGAAGCTTACATAGCACACTTCTCATACACTTACATGGCACACATCTCACACACTTATCTCACACATTCTCTTCACACACATACTATTAAGTTTGGTTGTTTAGTCTTTTCAAATGAGCATCAAAACCAAATTAAGATCATGGGTAAAATGTCAAATCAAATGAGCATTGGGATTTAGGGCAACTAGAAAAGAACAAAAAATCTTAAAAATGAGTGCAAGGTAAACTTATCCAAAACCATCGCAGACACATAAAATATTTTTTTAGTAGGTTTCATAATTTTTAAGTAGAATCCACCATACCTCAAAAAAAGATTCATTATTATTCTCTCTGGTTCTAAACAGTTAGTTCTTGAAGAATTTACTTTACATGTTTTGTTTAGAACTATTCAGAAAATAATTGAAGGAAGGTATACTATTTATTAGAGGACTGGGTAGAATTTCAACACAATGAAGATGTATGTATACAAAATTCAGGATTCAGTGTCAGTGTCGTAGCAAACTAGTAAAATTGTACCTGACAAAAATATCGAATAGAAAAACTTACATAATAATGATATTTACATGACTTAAAAAAAATAGAAGTTGAAAAATTAACTTTTTATGAAATAAAATAGTTTTACTTCTGATTTCTGCTTCTGATATCCAAACACGCTATTAATGACGACCATGATTATTTTCCTAGACCAGTGGAACATGACAATACTTTTATGCGTTCCTAATATCAGTTCTAATTATATGATTCGTGATATATTTAACTAATATGTGTTGTATACGTTTGAAGTAGATCTAAACAAGCAAAACTAAACTAAATATCAAGATCTATTTGACTTAAGATTGTCTTCTAAGGATTCATCACATTGTACTTGTGGAACATGAGGAGAAAGAAGCTCAATATGTGTATATATATGTACACTATGGATTCAGGATTGTTAAAAATAATGATAAGAATGATCGTCATGTTTCTTTTCCATGTTCCTCAAAGTATGACCAGCTAGCAAGTTCGTGCATTTTTACCAAATAAGTTGCGACTATTCATAAACTACGTATTTTCGTATAAAATCGTCGATTTTGCAACCCCGATCTAGAGATACGCTTTTTTCATATTAAATGAATTGATGCAGATGAGCAGGCTATAGTCTATTGGGAGGCTAAAGACCCGAGTATCGTAATTTAGATCAAAAGGGGTCCATTTTGATTGGAAACGGGTCAACGATCAAGACATGAACGACTTTGTCTCAGGTTCTTCAGATTTTAGCCAAATTCCATCGTTTAGGGCTTCAAACAGGCGATTTTGCTATTTTAGGAAAGTTTTTGTTTTGTTAATAACTTCTTCGTTAGGAGTCCGTTTGGGTCGCCGTTTGCGGAAAATATTTTTATTTTATGAGTACTTTCATTATTTTAGGTCGACCAAAATTTGCCAAAAATAGCAAATTAGGGTTTGAGTCGGTTTAGGGGTTTTTTTTTCATCCTTTCTTGACTAGCAAGTTAGGGTTTTTCCCCCAAGTCTATAAAAGAGTCCTCAATGTATTATTTTAAACAGTTGAATTTGATTAATAAGAATTATTTTCTTAAACTTGTTCAAGTTTAATCGATTATTACTTAAAGTCGGGAAACCGAAGTCTAAATAATTATCTTTGTTCATAGTCGATATTCCTAGGAATATTTGAAGTTTGAACAAAACCTCTCTTTTCTTTCTTTTCTTTATTATCCGCTGCATCATGAATTATTCACGACTTTTCTGAATTCCGAATAGATTCACGAATTAAATTCATCATATTACAATCAAGTAGAAGACAACAATTATCATTTTGTACTATGATCAAGATGCACCACAAAAACAGAGTGACGGTGTTGATGAAATAAACTATGATCAAGTAGGTTGTTATGAAATCAGTTGTTGTTAAAATCATGTTTACTACGTGTTAAAAATTATAAATAGGATTAAAAACTATATATTTATGTCGAACTTTGAATGCCGAATTAATATATGTAAAACACATTAAATACGCATTTCCGTTATTCCATATTTTTTTTATCTTCTGAATCTCGTATATTTGATCGAATTCTATTTTACATAGCTAATTTATACGCATATTTTTACCGACTCATATTTTTATCATTCGGAGAATTGCTAACTAGGGTTGACACTTAAAATAAAAATCAGATGTAGTGACCGAGCAAAAAATAAAAATATCAGTTGTAGGGTTTTTTTTATACGAAAAGATTAGATTTACCGGGCCATAGTTGTAAGTTACACTTTGGTAGTTCTGTGAAGGTCGGTAGCATTGCAATCAGTTGTAGTGGGAATATAAAAAAAAATGATCTTATTAAAGCCAAAAGCAAAAGATGGTTTTCAAAAGAATTACCAAGACGCGAAGGCCAATGTTGTACACAGATTGTAAAATGAGTGAGTGTACGACCACTTGTGTATTGTATTAACAAAAACTATAAACAAATGAATCCTAATTCTACGAGCCCGTCCTCCATAGTTAAGCTCGAAACCAGGCATGGTTTTTGAAGCTATGGAACAGTTCACGAAGCTTAAAGGCTGTGCCATTTTATTGACGGTCACTCAAATTTAGCAATGTTTTGTCATAATCATTCTTTAAGATACCGTAGTTATTGGAAGAGCATTGCCCATGATGTTCACAAAATCCGATCTTATTTCCTTAATTTTAACACAATATTCACAAATCCTTGTCAACAATAAAAAAATGTACCATCAAAAGATTAAGGTTTTATCATTCGCAAAACTACAAATTACATTAGCTCTCGAATGTTAGCTGAATTCAGATTCTCAGCAAAAGAAAATGATACTAGTATATAGGAATTTTTTTCAAGTTGAGTATCTACAATAAATGTAGATTTTGGCTCTCCACCCGTAACAGTAATTAGTTAAAAAATTTAAAGCTCGTAACTTCCTATAGTTTTCTGACTCATAATAAAAAATAGTTGAAATTAAAACCGAACTTCCTCCACTTTTTGTACAAAATTCCAAAAATTGATACAAAAGAAAGTATATTAGCTTAAGTAAATTATTTAAACTACCAGTGCCCGTTTGTAATCTTTTTCCAGCAAAGTTGGAAAAATTGTCATATACTCCCCCGTCTTAACAAAACAAATACTATCATTTTTTAACCTAAAAATATATTAAAATAAAAAAATAATAATATTGTTTTTGTTGAAAAAAAGATAGTCTAGTATTTTGGTTTACTTTACCATATAGTCTGCTGCCATATTAACCAAGCTATTAACATCAGTTAACATCCCAGACTACAGACCAAAAATCAAGTACATCTATAATTTCCTTAAACTACACTCACATTTTTCCAAGGATTAAAAAATTAGAATCGTTGATGGAGTGAACCACATTTGTTGTACGAAATTTGTCTCTTCTGACCAGTTGGTAGCTTTTATTACAGTTAAAACATTCAATTGTGTTATTTTTCCGTTACATTTTTTCCGTCCGTGTGTTGAAAAACTTAATATATTAAGGAGATCGAAGATTTTCTTAAAACTACCCTTATTAAATGTCATACTATTTAAAAATTAAAAATTTATTACTAACAATTACACATATTATTGTTAAAAGAATTTAATAGGAACTAAAAAAACATATAAGAAATAAAAGGGCCAAAAAAATTTGGAAAAATTTAAAAAAAATAAAATAATTAATTAAAATAGATAAAATGTTATACTCATATAGTAGAAACTTTATAATGAATTTAACATTTGCTGCCAAAAGTAAAATAAATTTTTGAAAGAAATGAAGATTTAAAATATATATATCAATCATATTTGTTTCCTATTTACGTAGATATTTTTTATAATTTTAAATTAGGTCCTATAAAAAATGAATTTATAATTTTAAAAAATTAAAGGCATGTTTAAAAGTTTATTGAAAAACTTCACTATAAATAGAAGGTGAATATTATTATGGGATGGACAAAATCTTATTGAGAACAAAAATAATAGGATAAAGGGAGTAGTATTTAAAAATTGAAGACCCGGAGTAACACCATACTGGTACTGCCATGCAATGTCATGTTTATGACGTTTATGTTGTCGTTTTTCTTTCCTTTTTTCTTGTGATGAAAACCACACTGGTAGATCAAGATCATTTTTTGAAGTCCATTCCAAAATGTCTTATTGGATTTACTATGAGGGATACATGGTAGTTTTAAAACCATTTGACATACTTTTCAAAAAATATTTACAACTTATAAATATAATTTATAATTAGAAAATGATCGGTGTAGATTTTTATTTTTTGAACATTTTTGTAATTAAAAATTATTGAATAGAGGATGTTGAATTATTAAAAAAAATAATAATAAATAAATAGAGGATGCCGACAAATAAAATGGACACCCCTTTTTATTTACGTGAATTATATTGATTCAAAATAATATTATTTTTAGTTAATATGTATATATATAAACAAATCTGTATTTTTAAAACGGAAGAAGTATGATATGACCATAATCAACCATAGTTTATGTAAAAAAGTCATTAGTTATATAAAGTAAGTTGTAATTCACATAGGTATCAATGAATTTAGGAGAGCATATATATAAGAAGATCTTTTAAGATAAAAAGAAACTAAAAATTACTATCTTCGTTTCAGGAAGAGAGTTACTATCACTTTTTTAAATTGGCCTATTTTTAGGCTAAAATGAAAAAGTGATAGTAACACTTTTCCAGAAACGAATGGAGTATTTTTTATTTTCAATCTCTAAGAGTATCTCCAACAGTGGGTGGAAAAAATTCTACATGAAGGACTTATTAAGACCTTCATTTAATAGGTTTTATACATGTAGTAAATATAGGACCCCATAGCTAATAAACTATCTCCAATAGTATGTGATTTAAACCTTAAAGTATCTTATATGATAAAATCTTAACCGTTTAATTTTATTTTAAATGATTATTAACGAAAAAAAAATAGGGAAAAATGACATGGAAGGTCTAACCGAAAGTCTAGTTAAGACTTTCTCTAAAACCTTCATATTTACTATCTCATCCCTCGTGATTTGTAGGACCTAACTATTGGAGATGAATTTATGTTAAATGAGGTCTAAAATCCTATGTGTCATGAAAAAAATAATATTTTCGTCCTCTATTGGAGATGCTCTAAAAGAAGTTGGGTAGGCATTTTTACGTGTCGAATTAATAACTAATTAAATATTACGTTTTGAAAAATTACCGGCCAAAATTTATAAGTTTGAATAATTACTTAAATTTTATATTATACCCACAAAGATATTCAAACAATGTTCCCTCAAAATAATGAATCACAAGATTAACAAATCCGGAAAGCTTGTAATCCAGAAAATAGATGCAAACCTCTGATAGAACCATCATCTAATCTGATCGCTTCCCCACCTAAAACTAGTTTTTTTGGGGGTTTTTTACCTTCTAAAAACCTAAACCAAATTCTTCCATGAATTTTTGCATATGTGTTGGTTAATCTTCAAATCCACCAGCCCTAGAGATGTTGTAATTTGCTTTAGCTTTTAGATCTGTGGTATGATCATATTTCCTTCCTTCTTCAATTGCTTGATGGATTGGTTTCAGTGCTTTATTGGTTTCAAGTGCTCTGGTTTGGTTTGCTTTTGGAGCTAAATTCTTGGGATCGTGATGGTATTGTTCAAATATTTCAAACACCGATTGATTCTAATCTTGTTTTTCTATCATTTCTGGGTCTGCATCATCAGGTAACTTTGTTTAATCCAGTTATTGGATATCACCTAGGGTTTTTGTTTACAGACACAATCTATATGATTATTTATTGAAAGCTCAATTTCTTTATATGTCAATTGAAGATTATAGACATTTATTCATTTACATCAATTTCAAATCTCCAATTTCCTTCGTTTTGTTGAATTTACCCCCACAATTTTTTTTCAATACCCCACCTTAAATATTTTTCAATCTCTTGGTGAAACCATTTTTACAAAAACTTGTATGTTGGTTTCTGTAAACCATCCTTTTAATTACCTTATAGATTTAGTATTGTATCTCCTCTCTATGTCCAAGACGGATGATGTTGCTTTTTCATCTCAATTGCTCAACCACCTGCTGATTTTGATCCTTGGTTTTGTAAGACAAGTTAGATTTTTGTATCCTACACCATCTTCCCTTGTTTCAGCTCTCCTTTGCTGGTGTTTTAGTTTGTTTGGTGGTCTCTCAAGTAGTATGAATTTTAACTCTGTTCATGTTTGGATTTCCTTGGTTTGTCTATGGAAAGTTCTTAGTGTTGTGTCTGTGAGACGTCTTGTTTGTTACCATGAATTGGTTAGATTAATTAGGCAGGTTTTTAGAGTTGTGATAGGAAATTTTTTCAAGATTCATTTGTAGGTACTATCTTTTATCACTTATGAGCTTCAGTCAACTAAAGAAGATGCCGAAGTTTCATTAATCAACATTTATTTAAACAGTATGATATTGTTAATGGATCTAAGTATATGGCATCACGGGATGATCTTTGCTTTTAATTCCTTATCCGGATTCATATTGGTTCACATGGTGTCGATAAGACCGAATCTGATGGACTGCAGCCTATGTGGTGTAAGGGTCATACCGCCAAATTGATAGAAGCAGGATATCTAGATGGAATTTTCACAACTTGAGCTTCCTTAACTTCTTATTACTTCTTGTTTGTGTTGGAGACTTTTTTAGAGATGTTTTCATAGACTTATTAATGAGTCATGCCAGCTCTTCGGGTACTCATAACATCAGTCACAGCAAGATGACTCTCCATCGCCTTTGAAACATGATCAAGAATAAAGAACTCCATTAGAGGATTTTGAGTTCTTATACCACAAATCTAGCTAAAGCAACTCCTAACGTCTCAGCATTTCTCCATGGGCCGATGGATTATCCATCTTTTCTTGTATCTTTGGTTTCTAGTTCAGTTCTCTTTAATGAGATTATTTAGTATCCAATTTTCCTGTAATTTTTACTTTCAGCTATGTAATAATTTCCTAAGTCCAAGGTTCTTTTTACTTGTATTAGTCTCATCAAGGTAGTTATAGGCTCTCGTTTATGTTAGTTTAGGAAAGTGTAGGGGTTTTTAAATTAAACTTTTAGTATAATTTCTTCTGGATTTTCAGCCAAACTAGGTTCAGTTTCTCTGGCTATATCTCTTGGACTAGCCTTTCTAAATACTGCATATCACCTATAGACTGCTCCTCGTGCTCACAGGATTACTTCTGCTCTGGGTTCAAAACTGGCGCTACCTCATCACTTCACTTCAACTTCGATTTCAACTTTATTACTTCAACTTCTACTTCGACGAGAATTCTTCAGATATCATCTTCTATCGTTTTTAATTATAATTGATTCGTGTTTTTTATTAGTTTATATTCTTCATCCAAAGACTGCTTCTTCTTAATTATTCTTCAACAAAAGCCAAGTCTTATTCCGCCATCTTTTGAATTCATATCACTAACGTTTCACAAGTTCTTAGTCCAGCACGGCTTGCTCCCTAATTTTCTTCTGAACCCGGGTTGGATTCCAAGGACTCTGCATCTCACTAAACCAAATTACTTTCGATTCATCCCAAGCCTACAAGCGAAGGCCAATATTTCTCTACTGATCCTCCAGGTTAACACTCTCTTCCATCAAGCTACGCTCCTCCACTCTTCTCTACTTCTATTGTTAGCAGCGTCTCAACTTCTTAATTACAAGCTTTTCCAGTTGGGCCCAATCAAAGCCTTAACTTTTTTATTCAACTTCTCGACTTTTAAATTCATAGTTGGCTCCTACAATGAATATCCTAGCGTGGAATTATCAAGGAATCAATCCACCGACAACGATTCAACATTTGTACGACCTGATTTCGATATACAAACCTTCGATCTTATTTCTCTCGAAAACCTTAGCCAATGAGAATCATATGAATTCTCTTAAACACTCTCTACAATTCCAACAACATTTCACAATCCCCAAAATTGGAAGACGTGGAGGATTGTGCTTATTATCGAAAAATAATCTAAATGTGAGAATTTTACGACACTCTCAAAGTTATATACATGCACTAGTTACACCACCTCCACATGCACAACCATGGATGTGCAACGGCATTTATGGCCCACCTCACCAGGAAGCGAGGAGAAACCTCTAGGAATATTTTCTAACCATCTTCCCCAATATCAACACAAACACTCCATGGATGATGCTAGGTAATTTCAACGATATAACAAATCAATCGGAGAAAAAAGGAGAAAGACTAGTAACATATACGCAGACTCATCATTTTCTCACTATATAAATCAGATGGGATTTATTGATTTGGGATTCCGAGAAGATCCATTTAGATGGACATATAATCAGCTTGGGCAAGACAATATTCTAGAACGCCTTGATAGAGTATTAGCCATTCAACATTGGAAAACAACCAACCCCTATGCAGGAGTTACCCACCTCCCAAGGATAGCTTATGACCACGCCCTAATCTTGTTGCAGACGTAATCGATTGATTGGAGAGGTGTGAAAAACTATAAATTTGAACACCTTTGGATCACCCATCCGCAACTCAAGCAAGTGGTGGAAACTGCCTGGATCCAGCAGAGCGACATAAAGACTACTCTGGACCTACAACTAAAGCTCATCATAACCATTCGCTAACCAAATGGAATAAGAAAACATTTGGCCATCTCCCTACCAGAATCAAGAACTCAACGATGCAGATAAAGGAAGCGTAACACCAATGTGTAATTCAACAAGGAAATGAGCAGCACGAATGTCATATAACCTACTGGCAGCAAAGATCCAGAATTCAATGGCTGCAATCAGGTGATAGCAACACAACTTTTTTCCACACCTAGGCAAACATGCATCGAGGACACAACAATATACAACAACTACAAGATGACCAGAATATTTGGGTAACCAGTAAAGATAAGATTACACACCTGATAGACACATTTATGTGTCTTATTTGATCTCATATTTATATTGTTAGTATTCAATTTTGTATTAATATTATTATGTTATATGTTTTTAGGTATTTTTGTGGAAATAAGCAATTGTGGAAAATATGGCTTGAAAGTGATTAAAACTGATAAAGGAACCCCTCGATTGGATAAGGGCACCCCACTTATAAAAGCACCCATACCTTGGATCTGGGCCCCCACATTCTTATACATTTCAAAAGATTTGTTTTGGCGGGAATTTCAAATGTTAGTTGCGTGAATGGAAGCAAGTATTTTGGGAGATATTCAGCGTTAAGACAATAATATACTCTTTCCTTATTACTAGGAGTTTGACAGTTTGGAAAATTCGAAGAAGATCTCGCGAAAGAACTCACTCTCGATGAAACAGGGAAAGTATTTTGGGAAAATCACTTGTTTTCTCACACGATTCTGACAACAACCAATCAGGAGATAAGCGTCTCAGAATAAGATTCGTGCGAAATAGATTTTGTCTCGTGAAGGAAAGAAAAAAAATCAGGATCGAAAACTATTTAAAGAAAATTTTCTTGAGAGTCTTTTTCATTAAAAAGAAGATCTGCCGAAATTAATTGAGAAGATACTCGAGTTATTTGGAGTGAGTAACTATTGTAGTATAAATAAGAGAGGTGTAGAAGAAGTTAGGGGGGTCTGGAGAGGCCATAGATCAAAATCAAAAATTCCAGAAAAATTTGCTCGTGATCATGATGAAGAAGATGAAGATTCCGTTGCAAAAAGGTTGAAGATTTCGTGGCAAAAAATTTGAATATTTTGTTGCTAAAGCTTTTAACTTTGCAACGGATATCTTCATTTGCAACGTTTAGCTTCAGGAAACAGTTATCCCTCTGTAACAGTGAGTCTGTAACTTTTATAAACGTTGCAAACTCATTGTTTTCATTATTTTCACTCTTTTTCATTATTTTCAAACACTTTGAGCTATGTACCAAACTTTTGAGGGTGTTTTGAACAAGATGAGTTAAACCCCATAAGCTGAGGTGACGGAGGAAGCCATTGTTTCAATAAAAGTGGTATATTTCTATTTTAATTAATTTTTGTAATTTCTTTTATGATTATTTGCCTTGGTTGAAATTTGATTTAATGATTTTTATTAAACAGTTATGATTTCATTAGATGGTATATGCTTAGCCTAGGTTTTAGATGTTCCATGTTTTTGTTATACAATTGTTATTTTAGCCTAGGTTTCAAATTAAATGTAAGAATTGTATAGTTATAATTATTAAATTGAATCACTTTAATTGGTTAATGGTGAAATCCATAACCTCAGTATTTTGTTAATATTATTTTCATATTTTGTATATATTTTCTAGTTTAAAATTAATTTATTAAATCAAAATCCAATCTTCACAAGTTCGAGCGAACGATACTTTATTTACCACTATTACAAAACCATCAACACCTCATTCTGAATCATTATACAGCGGCCCCCACAACAATTGATGAGGACCTTTTTAAAAAAAATCACCCCGATATTAACTCCAAGGAAATGTGATCTCCTATTTGCTGAAGTAACTCCAACATAAATCAAAAATGCCCTTTTTTCCATAGATTTTGAGCGAGCTCTAGGTCTAGATGGCTACACCAGTAATTTCTTCAAACTCTTATGGGAAACCACTCATATTCAGATAATATCTATGGTTCACAGCTTTTTAAATTCCCTAACTATTCACCCGCTCATGAATCACACAAACCTCACACTTATTCCAAAAGTAGAACATCCTTAAAAACCATCACAATTCAGACCTATAGGTCTTTGCAACGTTACCTATAAGATCATATCAAAAATTCTGGTCAACCGTATCAGACTGCTTCTCCCGTTCTTGATAAGCGCTTATCAAAGTGCTTTTGTTCCCCAAAGATCGATTCATGATAACATAGCAATTGCGAGGAAACTATTCTAGTATATCAAAACTTCAGTCATAACCAAAGACCCGAAAATAGCTTTAAAACTAGACATCCAAAAGGCTTATGACAGTTTGGATTGGGGCTTCATCAAAACAACCTTCACTAAAATAGGTTTCCCACCAATGTTTGTAGACTATATTATGTTTGTGTCACAATAGTCATATACTCGATCATATCAATGGCACTCCACGCGGATATATCACACCATCAAGGGGAATAAGACAAGGAGATCTACTATCTTCTTATATTTTCATCATCTGTGCGGAAATATTATCAATAAACTTGGGAAACCTGGAAAACCAAAACCTTATTGGAGGACTCTGTATATCCAAAAAAGCACCACCTATCTTGCACCTGATGTACGCGGATGACCTCCTAATCACATTCAAGGCGTCTATGGAAAGCAACAATCGCCTCAAGAATTTACTCCATTTTTATGGCACTTCAGCGGAACAGGTAATTAATACTTCCAAATCCATAGTTGTACATCATCCAAGAATGGATCAGCATGAGGTGGATAATATACATGAATTGTTCGGAATTCCTACCACTTCTCCCCACCCATGTGCATAAAAAAATAGACTGTATCACTAGGAACTTCTTTTGGGGTCATGATTCTTCAGTCAAAAAACTTCATCTTATAGGTTGGGATAAACTATCCCAATCTATTTCAGCAGGTGGGCTTGGTATTAGAAAGAGAAGTGAGCATAATAAAGCACTGCTTATGAAAAGAGTATGGAATTTACATGACCACCCTAATTCTATCGGTGCCAGTATATATCAAGAAAAATATCTCCAATAACAACCAGTTTTCCAAAACCCTCATATCATTCCATCTTCTTCTAGTCCACAATGGAGACAATTAGCCTCGCTCATACCCACCATCCAAAATCTTATTTTCCCCTATGTAGGAAACAGAATAACAATACCCATCCAGAATAATTGGATTCCACATTTCCCCAAACTAGATCCCATACAATGCCACCCTATCCAAACAACAGCGGATATCATCGATCCAATTACCCACAACTGGATACATAATAAACTCGACACCTTCCCGCCACTCGCAAAACAAAATATTATTAACATCCACCTCCCCCAAGATAGCACTCAGGATAAGATCATATGGCCACATTCAAAAACCGAAAGATACACACTGCTTCCGGATACAGTTGTCTAACCAAGGAGGTAAACCAACAACCCAACCAGAACCCCCTACCAATATCCAAATTCCTGTGGATGTTACCTTCTCCACCAAAAATACAGTTTTTCTTGTGGAAAACGATCAATGAAGGCTTACCTACCTTCTCCATCTTATCTCGTATACAAATCATCAACTCCAACCTTTGTACCCAATGCAACATTGAACCAGAGACGGCCGACCACCTGCTCCTACGATGCCCAATAACAAGCATAGCCTGAAACACCTTCCTAGCTCGCCTTTCAAACAATCATCCAGATAACCATACCCTTCTGAATTCTATAACCCCCCAAACAACCATCACCCAAGTTTTAAAACAACCAGCCCTCCCCTCAACCATAACCGCCTTCTGTTTTCTCCTCTGGTTTATCTGGATGACCATAAATGAACGTATATTTCTTCATTCCCAACCAACACCGGATGATATTGTTCTGCGAACTTTCAACCTACAGCAAGAGTTCTCCTGGGCAATGACATCTCGACCACTGGTTATCCCTGGTGACTCTTCGACTACGAACCCAATTAATGCTATTAGAAGAACAACAACAACCTCGGTGGGATGGACCAGCCCTACATTGTAATGAATAAAGATCAATACAGATGATGCTACCAGAGGACACCCAGGTTTAGCGGGTACATGATTCATTTGCAGAAACTCAGAGACAAGAACAATTTTAGCACTAGCACAACCGCTCGGAATCACAACTACCTTATCAGTTGAAACCTGGGCCATGCTTCTGGCCTCCAGTGCGGCAACAGAGAGGCAGTGGCAGAAGGTCATCTTTGAATCGGACTCGAAAAACCTCATGAGATTTTGTATGCCTTGGTATATATTTGGCATGATCAAGGAGATAAAGCTTAGAATGCACCAAATACCTCATTGCATTATACAACATAATTATAGAGAAGGCAACCAAACATCATATGAACTCACTAACCATGTAGCTGATGGAAGTCATACGAACAATTTATCAACAAAAATATAAGACCAGACAATTCCCTTTTTAAATTACCAAATTATGATAAATAACTCTATAGATATTATTTACTCCCGTATAATCTTTCTACCATATTAATAAATTTATTCGTTAACATTTCAAAAAAAAATGCATACAAAGTCCCCCTATACGAGGGCATAAGTGACGTAATACCCTCGTTTCAATTTCCTACCGACCAAACCCCATTTTCATCTTTCAACAGAAGAAAGAAGAAAAGTGAAATGAAAAAATGGGAAAAAAATTTAAAGCAAATAAAATATGCCGCGCGTTTTGAACACCACGCGTCTGAAAGGCAGCCACGTATTTAACATCATAACCATTAAATTCACAAAAACATCTAATGATCAAGATTGTTTCTCAACTAACCCGTTTTGTTATTCCTACCCAACTCTCAAATGAAATGAAGGAAATCTCTATTTAAAGGAGCGAAAGCTGGTAAACAAGACTCAGGAAATTCTCTCTCACCAAAACAACTTGCAGAAAAGAAATTTCCTCTTCTCTCTCTATCTCTTTCTCTACGAAACAAAAACCCACCTATTCTTCATAGTTGTTGATCTCATCTCCATTGTTCTCATTTAGAGAAAAGAAAACATTCATTATTTGTTATTTTTTTGGTGGTGTAATATATAGCTTACAGATTGATCAAATGGATTCCAAAATCCACCAAAATGGTCACAGTCACAGTAATGGAAATGGATCATTAGCTTCCATCTGTATCGAAAATGTTTCTCTGAACAAAGATCCGTTGAATTGGGGTTTGGCAGCAGAGTCATTGAAAGGTAGTCACCTTGATGAAGTGAAACGCATGGTTGCGGAATACCGTAATCCTATAGTGAAAATAGGTGGTGAAACATTAACAATTTCTCAAGTTGCTGCTATTGCTGTCCAAGAAGCTGGTTCTGTTAAAGTTGAGCTTTCGGAGTCTGCTCGTGCTGGTGTTAAAGCTAGTAGTGATTGGGTTATGGATAGTATGAATAAAGGTACCGATAGTTATGGTGTTACTACTGGTTTTGGTGCTACTTCTCATAGAAGAACCAAACAAGGAGGTGCTCTTCAAAAGGAACTTATAAGGTATTTAATTTATTTTCTCTTCAAAATGTCTTAATCTTTTCATCAGTAGTCTGTTTTTTAATTAATTTATTACTCTTTCCGTTCTAATTTAATTATAATAATAAAATTTAGTATAAAAATTTAAAAAGTATTTAGAGATATTTTTTTTAAATCTCCTAGACTAATATTGGTGTTTATAGTTTTTAGAACTCTTATTTTTAATTTAATTATAATAATAAAATTTAGTATAAAAATTTAAAAAGTATTTAGAGAATATTTTTTTTAAATATCCTAGACTAATATTGGTGTTTATACTTTTTATAACTCCTATTTTTTAGAGAGAGTATATAAACAGAAATATTTAAAAAAATTATCTAGAAAGTTAAACATACACATTAATCTTATTTAACTATTAACTTCAAGTTAGGAATAATTTTATTTAATTATTAACTTCAAGTTAGGAATAGATAAAAAAATATAGAAAAATATAGACAACATCAACTAAGGTAGGACGGAAGGATGAAAAGTTCCCAAATTTGTGAATTTTTGAGCTTAGGTGAAATTTAGGTG
This sequence comes from Papaver californicum, assembly GCA_023531435.1. Lineage (NCBI taxonomy): Eukaryota > Viridiplantae > Streptophyta > Magnoliopsida > Ranunculales > Papaveraceae > Papaver > Papaver californicum. The sequence continues at coordinate 139,513 of JAJJMC010009062.1, forward strand.
AAAATAAGTTACTAAATCGTTTGGCACATCTTTTTTCTTGGTGGTAAACTGGCAGTAGTATTAGCAAAAACGGCGTCTAGTGAGTCTACTCAGTTGTTGACTATTCCACCAGATTATGTGCACGCTTAGAATTCAATGAGTCTCATAAATATTGGCTAGATTTACTACGACAAACAAGAATCTCATTTTTTTTACTCAATGTAGCCGGCACAAATTCCTAGGAACAAATAGCTTTTAGGGGTCCGTCTTCGTGCGTGCCAATTTCTAGGACAGAATTCGAGTATGTTTGGCTTTGATTCCTATTCTGGATAAATACAAGACCGGTTTAGTCTTACCGGGTCCACTCATTGACGTTGAGTTAACTCTTCTTATTGCTCCGATTCGTAAACATGGCGATAAGACGTGAGTAACAAAACTGGAGTGGTGGAAAGTTTCTCACACGCACGGATAAGATATTAACCTAACCCAATCCTTACTGGGCCCACATATTTCATATTAAAACCTTTTAGTGGGCCCAACTTGTCTATATACCTGCTCAATTCCATATCAAACTTACTAGTTGAATTGCCAACCGTTAGATTTACCAAACTAATAGTTTTTTTTTTTGAACCGTTCAGATTCTTAAATGCTGGGATATTCGGAAATGGGAAAGAATCAACACATACTCTACCACACTCGACAACACGAGCAGCAATGTTAGTCAGAATCAACACTCTACTTCAGGGGTACTCAGGGATTAGATTTGAAATCTTAGAAGCCATTACAAAATTCCTCAATCAGAACATCACCCCTTGTTTACCGTTAAGGGGTACCATTACAGCTTCAGGTGATTTAGTCCCCTTATCATACATAGCAGGGCTATTAACAGGACGACCAAATTCAAAAGCAGTGGGACCCAACGGTGAATCACTTAATCCAACTGAAGCATTTAAGCAAGCAGGGATCAGCGATGGATTCTTTGAGTTACAGCCTAAAGAAGGTTTAGCACTTGTGAACGGTACAGCTGTAGGTTCAGGATTAGCTTCAATGGTATTATTTGAAGCAAATATTTTAGCTGTTTTATCTGAGGTTATTTCAGCTATTTTTGCTGAGGTAATGCAAGGTAAACCAGAATTTACTGATCATCTGACTCACAAGCTGAAACATCATCCTGGTCAGATTGAAGCAGCAGCCATTATGGAACATATTCTAGATGGATCAGCTTATGTTAAAGAAGCAAAAAAAGTCCATGAACAAGATCCATTACAAAAGCCCAAACAAGATAGATATGCCCTTAGAACTTCACCACAATGGTTAGGTCCACAGATTGAAGTCATTAGATCATCCACAAAATCAATTGAAAGAGAAATTAATTCAGTTAATGACAACCCATTGATTGATGTGTCCAGAAATAAAGCTATTCATGGTGGTAATTTCCAAGGTACACCAATCGGTGTTTCCATGGATAACACAAGATTGGCTCTTGCTGCAATTGGTAAACTTTTGTTCGCTCAATTCTCTGAACTTGTCAATGATTTTTACAACAATGGATTACCTTCAAATCTATCAGGTGGTAGAAACCCAAGTTTGGATTATGGTTTCAAAGGTGCCGAAATCGCAATGGCTTCCTACTGCTCTGAAATGCAATTTTTAGCTAATCCTGTTACTAATCATGTTCAAAGTGCAGAACAACATAATCAAGATGTTAATTCTTTGGGGCTAATCTCTTCGAGGAAAACAGCTGAAGCAGTTGACATTTTAAAGTTGATGTCGACTACATTCTTGGTTGGACTTTGTCAAGCTATTGACCTGAGGCATTTGGAAGAGAACTTGAAGTTGACTGTTAAGAATACAGTTAGTCAAGTAGCTAAGAGAGTACTTACCATGGGTGTCAATGGTGAACTTCATCCATCAAGATTCTGTGAGAAAGATTTACTTAAAGTTGTCGACCGGGAATACGTCTTCGCCTACATAGATGATCCATGCAGTGGTATATACCCATTGATGCAAAAGCTAAGACAAGTTCTTGTGGAGCATGCATTGGGTAATGCTGAGACAGAGAAGAACTCAAATACTTCTATCTTCCAAAAAATTGCTGCTTTTGAAGAAGAATTGAAAACCCTTTTGCCTAAAGAAGTCGAGAACACTAGAAGTAAATGCGAGAACGGAAGTGCCGAAATCCCAAACAGGATTAAAGAATGTAGGTCTTATCCATTGTATAGGTTTGTGAGAGAAGAATTGAAAACAGGGTTATTAACAGGAGAGAAAGTAACTTCACCGGGAGAAGAATTTGACAAGGTCTTTACAGCTATTTGTGAAGGTAAGATGATTGATCCACTTCTCAATTGTCTTAAAGAATGGAATGGTGCTCCACTACCAATCTGTTAAGAGGTGAACAAACCTTAGAAAGTTGAAGATAGTTTCTCGTATGTGAAGGTCTCAAGAATTGTTTTATCTGTTATTTATTTATTTTCTCTGTTTTTTTGGATCATTTTTCTTTTACTTTTTCTCGTGTCTTTATAAGTTTGGTTGGGGTAAGTACTCTAAAATGTCTTAAATATCAAGGAGAAATGTTGTTCCTTGGAGAACTTTATAAATATTTATTTTGAACTTTTTGTTTCTATTATTTTGTTTTTCTTGTGGTACTATGAATGAAAAAAGTGTTCACCTTTTTGTATATCTTTTTTCTTACGGATTTTAAAAAAGGCTGATCCAGTCACAATCGAATAATACACTTCAGAGGTTTTTTTTTTTGTAAAACCTAAATAGTAATTAATTCAAAGTTAATATTTTAAGGATATGTTCTTCTTACAAAGCTCTCTATATACATATTAAAAATGAGTGCAGTTTGAAATATTTTATTTTTATTATTTACCAATTTTAATTTCAATTGTCCATTTTCAAAGTAGTAGATGACGGTGTTATACACCTCGGAATATGCCTATTTTGGATAAGAACGTAGAGGTTTATAAAAGGAACATATATTCATAATATATTAGTTTCAAATCTATTACCGTTTAGGTTTTATAAAAAAAATGACGTCTAAAATATGAGAATAACAGTATGACTGGATCCATCTTTTCTAAAAATATATATAAGTTTGTATATTTGGAAGTTCTAACAAAAGCCTTAGATTTAGATGGAGTACAAAATTTCCTGTGACATTTGGACACCACTAAAATCTAACAAAGTTTTTATTTATTTTTTGGTTAAAAAGAATTAGGCTTAGGATTCCTTTTGTAAATCCTAGCAAATCTCAACACTTAAAAAGGTTATACAAATAAAGCTTTTACGTTAAATGGTGATAAAATCCTCATTTTTTATTAGTCGAAATAAATTTTTTGTGACGGAGCTATTCTGGTGAGTATACTTGGCAAAGTTTGATTGGTGCAAATATTCTGGGTAAATGAAACCCACTCTCTAATTAACTATTATATTTAAAAATTATCAAACTTCTTTTACATACATACTTAATTGTATTGGGTCAGCATCACCTACAGTAGGCAGACAACACTTTAGATCGACGATCTACGTTTAATCGTCTTTAATAAACGGCTATGGTTAAATTTCATATTTTTAACTAGAAAAAGAATACCAAATATATTTATATTTTTAAGTTAGATCTAACTACTCTTAAGTTATTTATTTTTAGCAAATATAATTTTTGATACTATGATAAAAATTCTAACAATAAACGGTATTCTCTGTCAAAAAAATGGTACCTTTTTTTACACATATAGGGTAACAGATTCTATAGTTTGTAAGTGGATGCCATCATTAAACAAATAATGGCAACACAACAATCTTCTTCTTTCTCAGGGCTGAAACATAAAATTTTCAAGGAATTTAAAGCATAATCAATAACATAAAGGCAAAGATTGAGAATATTCTTAGCTATAGGATATAAATTATGGAATATTCTTAGCTATATGTGAAATAAATTTCATACAGGTAGCTAATGCAATTTTTTATACTTAATTTCTTAGTGTCAGGTCCAGCAAACTATTATTGGTAGATGAAGATACCTTCTTCTATGACTTACTTATATATCATATTTTTGGATTCTTTCTCTGTTTGCTATATTCTATTTACAAGTTTCTTAAGAAGACATAGGGTCTAAATAAACCGCACCATGCTTTACAAAATTATTTGATATAATTAATTTATTTTCTAGAGCTAAATTTCTACAAGCTAGATATATAATTTTAAACAAATCATTTGAAAATAAAGTTTAACAATATCAACCGAAGCATATTACAATTCATACTTTTATGGATCAAAAAGACACGGAAACCTATCATTTTCATCATCACTTTGTTAGGAAGAAATTTTTTGATCCTATTTGGAAGGTACAACAAAAAGTACGGGAAACTATCAACTTTCATCATCATTATTTGTTTCATTTTAAATTAAATGTACTTTTTATTTGCAAGGGTTGATATTAATCAATCTATGTTGAAACTCTAACTCTATCTATTGCCAAAAGTATATATTATGTCAAGTTAGCTTCATAGTGTGGTGATAGTGTGATACTCAAAGTCGGACACAAAAGTTTGGAAAAATGGTGGAATTCCTCGTATAATGAAATTAATAGAATTTTGTGCAACAAGAAGATAGGTGTAATTATCAATTTTCAAGAATAACGCATTCAAAATGGTACCGGCAACTACGCCTGGTGCGTAGCATGTGCACAAATTTAGTCTTAGGAGAGTAGAACTCAAAACACGAGATTTGGTGGATTTAGGTGGTACACTCTTCTTTTTAATTGGTATAAGAGAAGGCAAACATTCTAAATACTTACAGTGAAAATTTTATATGTGTTATATTTTACTAGTTAAAGAATTTATATGCGTTATATTTTACTAGTTAAAGGTTTCAAAGCTTGGATCTATGTTGTCAAAGGTTACACATGTCCAACTGCTGTTGATGATGGTGTACCAAATTTTAAAGAGCTTAAAGACTTTGATTATGTTGATACTGAAAACACAAAGAAAAATTATGATGGGCTTAACACTATCATTCACGCCATAAGCCAAAACCTTAAACATCATGTGGCTACATGTGAAACTTCGAAAAAAGCTTGGGATATCTTGGAGATTGTATTTGAAGGGAGTGTCACAGAAAGAAAAGCAAGGATTTATAACCTAACTTATAAATAGGAAAACCTTCGTATGTATGATGATGACACGTTTGATGAATTTCAACAAAAACTTTCTCAGATAGTTAATTCCTCACATTTGTTAAGAAGAACTATTTCAGAGAAGGATATATTGTGTAAATTTACAGGTCTTACCATTAAGGTACAAGTCTAAAATTCTTGTCATCACAGAAAAAAACGATTTTTTGAAACTAACAAGGAGTTATCTAGTTGGTAAATTGAAGATCTTTGACAATGAACACCTATCTGAAAATAGGTAGGTATTTCTCTTAAAGTTGTAAACTACACTAATTCCTATGAGGGTAAGTCTAGTATGTCAGGAAGTAAGGATGATACTCCACGACAATTTAGAAAAATCTTGAGAAAAAAAAAAGATTTTCTAAAGATACATCATCCCCTTCTCATAAGTCACGAATTTGTTATAATGATGATGTTCAATGCTTCAAGTGTCTTACATTCGGGCATATATCACCTGACTACCATCGCAGAGACTGGTATATAAAATCAAGATACATTCGGGCTCTCGTCTTTTACCTAAGAAGCACAAGTTTTGGGTAAAAGGGTCAAAACGTTTTGTTCAAACAAGAGAGGTGTTGGCACTTGAGTTTTGTTTTTGGAGCAAAGACGCACAAGCTCTCATCTTTTACCTAAAAAGTACAAGTTTAGGGTAAAAAAGTCAAAAATGCCTAATTTGAACAAGAGCTAAGACATTCATGTTTTTACTCTTTGTACTAAGGCTCACACGTTGAGGATGAAAGAGTAAAACGCCAAGTTTAGAAAGAAGTAGGACGTGTGAGTTTGGTCATTGGGTGAAGACATACGAATTTTTCCTAAGGAGCAAACCGTACGAGCTTAGCTATTTAGCTAAGGCGCACAAGTTGGGGGCAAGAAAGGTAAAAGCGCCTCCCTTTTCCAAATTAGGGTTTGAAAGTGTTCTTTAGTCTTTTGAGACGCTTATAAGTGTTTCAAACTTATTTTAAGTGTTTGAAAACCCTAAATTGAGTTCTTTTCACCTATTCACATTAGTTGTCTCTTTAAGCAAGGATTAATGTGACTGAGGTTGGGTTTTTAGCTAGTAGAAGCTATGAAATTGTATCTGACACAATTTTGACTTTGAATCTAAGCACATCTGTGGTACTTTAATCAAATAAATTCATATGTAATCTCCTATGTAAAGTTATATAAGTATCTTATTGAGTCAGTATTGTTCAGTTGAGCATGAATATTGACATAAAGTAGGTTTTTGGGAATTCAGTTGCAGAATATAGCACCAAATAATACTCCGATTGCTCTATACTAGTGAGCAATTCATCTAGGAGCTTGAGATTTTATGTAAAAATCATAAAACATCTGAAAATATTATAGTAAGCACCAATGTTGTTCTGATGATTTTGTACAGTAATGAATATTGATTCAATTCATTATTTTTGATCATATATGTAGTTGGCCATACATGTAGAGAGAAGACAAGGATAAGCACCTGAGAGAGGGCAGGAATGAGCACCTGCTTAAGAATTCTTTTGCAGAATTTTAAAGTTTAGTATTTCTCAGACTCGAGCCTTGAGATATAATTTACTATTTTATCCTTGTCAAAAACCCATCATCTACAACTGCAACTCTTGATTACATATCTGAAGATGATAATCAATAGTGTACAACGGACAATATTGCCTATGCTGCTGGAAATTCTGAACAGAAATATGATTCTGACTCTAACAAATAAGTATACCATGAAGATAAGGTTGCTAATAAACTTCCCAAGGAATGTCATCAGAAACTTTAAGACACTAGAACTTCCTTAATTTATAAGGAGTTTCGTTATGATAGACTTCATCATGAGAATGAAAACTTGCAAAAACGACTTGATTCTATTGGTGCGAGCAATTATCTCAAACATATACGATGTCTCAAAGCGGAAATCTCTAAAATTTATAATCAAAAAATATACTTTAAGCTAAACGAGGAAATCTGAATAATATTGAGATGAACTTGTTATTTGATTCAGAAAAAGAAAATCTCAAAGTTCAAATTGAATCATCTAAGAATGATCTAGTTAATGCTCTTGAAAATATCAAAAGGTTGAATTTCATTAATAACTCAGATAAATTAACCTCGTGAGCATTTAGAAATCATCCTGATACACAAGGATTGGGCTATGAAGGAAGAGACACTCCTAGTACTTGCAAAGCGGTAAAATTTGTATAGGCTACAAATTCTGCTTAACCAAAGGTTTTCCATGATATCAAAAGTGCAAAATTTTCACCCTCAGTCAATGATGGAAATAATAAAGTTTATCAAGCTCCAAAGCAAGTGCATCTAAATCCAGGTAACAATAAGCATCACTTTTCTCATGTTACTAAACATCAGACCTAAGGCTGCACATCGATCGGTCAGCTCGGTTTTTAGCCAAAACCGGCCACCGAGCCGACCATAGGCCACTTTACAGATTTAAAACCGTAATTGAGACGACCAAGCCTTGGTTCGGTTTTAAACCAGCCCGAATCGACTCGGTCGGTCCCGGGTTTTTTTCTTTTGGTTTTCCCCGATTTTAACCTAAATTTCACATGAGTTTGAGGACAAACTGAATCAAATTTAGATTCACCTGAGTTTTGGAATCAACTCATGATAAACTTTGAGGAGACAGTCAATATACTAAGTTTTTAAACAAACAATACCAACTGATAAAGAATACTAAACCTATTAATCATCATGCATAATAAAATTGCAACAAATGGGTCCATTACAAATGCATTAATATTCAAAAATATAAAAGTCGATCCCCAGTTCCCCTTTGATTGCAATATCTTGAAGTACCCTAGCTAGAAGGTTTGTAAGAAATTAAGAATCAATCATTTTTATTTACAACAACAACCCATAGTTCAGAAGATCAAAAGGAAAACCATTAATTCTGCCTCAAAATAGAACTCTTAAGAATTCAATCAAGCTAATCTTTGATTGGTGAATAACTCCAAATTCATAGAGTGCGTATGATTATGATCATTGTAATATTCAAAAACAGAAACAAAGTTAAGGTTTCATTTGTGCTCGGAGTAGAAGTTTTGTATAAATGTATCGTCGTGTTATTCAATATATTTTTTTAAAGTTCTTTTCTTTCTAAGAGGTGGAATAAAATAATCGGGTTGAAGCTTAATGATCATACGTTCGTAATGCATTGTATGTCCCATAGGTCCCATTCTTCTACCCTTTCCCGGGAGTCGATGACTATTCATAGCTATTACCTTGACATCAAAGAAGAGTTCGAGCCAATGTCTTATTTCTGTCCTAGTTGATTTGATTTACATGATTCATATGACAATGAGAAGAAGAGGATGATTAACTTCATATATATACGGAGTTGAAGATAAAGATTTTCTTTTGTTGAAGTCTTAAAGATGATTTTTGAAACATTATTGTTGAGTGATAATGATTATTGAGTCATTGATTGTAGTACTGTTGATGATTATTGAACCATGCATTGAAGTTTCAGAAGTTGTTGTTACTGGTACTGGTGAATAGTGATGGGTGCTTAAAAAAAGAATAAGAATGAGAAAGTCTGAAGAGAAAGCTAATGGTAATGCTGAGAAAAAGAAGAAAATAAAGAAGGTTTCTTGTTTAATTTTAGGGTTATAATTTAAATAGACGGAGGGTTAGGATTAAATCAAATTCTAATCAACTGTTAGTATTAAACCGATTTATACGATCAATTCGGTCGTCCTACCCTAAAACCGTTAACCGTCTACGTTATGATTTTCACAACTGTACATCGAACCGGTATCATCGGTCGATTTGGAAAAACCGAGTTTTAGCCGGTCTAGTCCGGTTCTTGTGTAGTAGTCCTATGATCTCAAATGTCAAGACCAATCTCAAAGTTGTATAATTAGGTGTTGAAGTTGAGCACGAATGATAACAAACAAACTCGAACGTTAGGGTTTCTAATACTTTTGCCATTATTCGTGTGTATCTTAAAAGATTTGACTTCACAAGCATGTGATGCTGGTAGTTTGGTGCTACTTACCAATTCTTTTCCTTGTTGGTTCGCTCCTGAGAATGGAGATAGCGCATGTGACCAACTCCAACTTGTTATAGACCTTTACACTAGCCATTTCAACCAAACTTAACCCAGACTCAGTCCCACTCGGACCATAACTAAACTGACTCATTAACTCCAAAAATCAGATTGTTCTCCTGCGATGATGGAGATATTGAAACTGGCGAAAACATGCAGATCCTTTCTTTTTCATCCGATAGTTGATACATATCGACAATGTACACAGACCAGTTGCATAAAAAATCTACCATTTTGTTATCATATGACCTAAGGTCCCCAAGTGAATACAAAAGAAACCTATCGAGAGGGAAGGAGAAAAAAAGGACACAATTTTTAATATTTACACTACAAACAGGACCCTCTATTCCTCCTTCCTCGGGTTAGTATACCGTTTACTTACAAGGCTTGGGTGAAGATCACTCGTCATCAGATAGGCAAACAACTTCTCCAGGGGTTGGTGATGTTGCAGGACCCCATAGATCACTAGCATTTAGACTACCTAACATGACAGATAGGTCAAGGCTATGAATGGGAGGTAATAGGTTTTGAGGGTTAGTACTGCCGCCACCACTGCCAGACAGGCCAAAGTTGTCAAAGTCATTCATCATCGTATCAATCACCAAGGATGAATTATTAGGTGCTCCTGCATTTTCTGATGGATAGGTGCTGCTATTAAACCCTGCTCCATAATTAACCGGGAGACTACCTACCTGTAGACCTGAAGAACTGCCACCAGGAAGATTACCAAGATGTTGAGGGACAGGCATCGTTCTACTGTTATGGTGTGTTTGCTGACTGGATGACGCAGACATTGATGTTGAAGGTCTGAATGGTTGCAGGTGAGGGGCATGTGACTGTCTGCATCCTACTTGATTGTTTACGCTTGTTAAAGCCCCCCCGGAGCTGAACTGAGGTCTAACTGGCATGTTATTGCTCGAGAAAGTAGCTGTTGAATGGCGAGCCACCTGCACTGGTGATTGGACAACTGTACATGGGATTGCAGTTGTTACAGATGAAGGGAGCAGCGGAGATCTCTGAGAATTTTGTTGAGAAGGCGAGTGAAATTGGTGGTTCTGCAACGGTCCCAGATGTCCTCCTGTTAAAAAGTAAACAAGAGTCAGGAGTTGAATATCACAATACCGCATACAAACATATCCTGCGGTGAGCTAAACAAGTTTATCTCAATGCATCCCAAGTTTCTAAATTTGATTTGATGAAAATAAAATAATAAACAAATAACCCACAACTCACTGCGAAGGCATATATTTCATGGAACCGTATACATGCATGTAGGACCAAAAAGAAACGCCAAATTCTATATCTAAGTACTCAGTTCTCTTCCTAATAACTCTAAATATAAATTAAGAAATTTTCCCTATTGGCAGACCCACAAATCCATAACCCTATCTCTCAGACATTGTTATTAGTCATTGTACCTCACTAGCATTTACCAGTTGGAGCATTAAAGAAATATTTCATAATTTCAAATTTGGCACCATATCTCAAACGGGAAACACGATCTTGGTAATGAGTGGAAGGTCGCTGAGGAACTATATACCTTGTTGTGATCCCAGTGGCCCAGCAGCCCTAGTAGTTTCACTACATTTGAACCTAAACACCTCCGCTAACATCCTATTCATCAAGACTTTACTAATATTTTTGTCAATTGCTTTCTTCTGCTGAGCTAATGCGGAATCAGCATCATGATGTAACTTGCTGTACTTTCGCTGAATCTCTTCCATCTCCTTCTCATAATCAGAATTGACCCGCACTTTCTACACACAAAATACAGGATGCATAAGTTAAGAAAATCATCTACTTGAAATAACTGATCTCTGGAGTTTGAGCACAAGAATATTTATTATCCAGTAGGGAGAAGGTACAGTGCACTAACCAATTCTTCGTGGATCTTCACAACTTGTTCCTCCTCTTTACGAATTCTTGCCAGTTCATAACAAAGAGGGTCCTGAGGCAGCGGAGACTGAGATGTCCGGGAAGAAGTCATGCTTCTAATATCTGATACACGTGTACCACTACTAACCGGGGGATCTGTTGGAACTCTAGACTGTCCGAACGGCAGTGAATCCACGAGTATAGGCAGCTCCAATTGCATAGCAGGCGGAAGAACTGAAGTGTCATGACTGGAATAGTTGGACAAGAGGGGCTCGGTGGGTGGATTTGCTGGTGCAGCTGTTTGCAGTGGCCCAGCATGTGAAAAAACTGAATTGTCATTATATGACTGGTTAGACTCTAGAAGCTCAGAAGGTGAAACAGTGGTGGTAGGCAACTCCGATTGCATAGCAGATGGATGAACTAGAGGTTCATGACTAGAGGAGTTGGACAAGAGGAGCTCAGAAGGTGGATAGACTGGTGCAGACATTGGCAACTGCTCTTCGGTTGATGTTTCCCCTACTACCTGTTCATGCCCACGAATACTTTTGGGAACCTCAGAAACTCTCACCTCACTAGGTCCAAGTAAGCCAGTTCTTTCGGCAATCGATTCTTTTGAAGGACCTTGATCACTGATCTCTGGACCTTCAACCTGAAATTGCATATCAGGTAGAAAAGCTATGGTGGCATCTTCAGATCTATCACACGGGAGTGGATCAGTGGGTAAGGAGCCCGTTAGTACCAGTTCATGACCTCGACCAGTTCCAGAAGACCGAGCAACTCCCATCTCAGTAAGTCTAAGTGAACCAGTTCTGTCAGTAACTAGTTCTTCTGAAGGACCTTGCTCACTACGCTCCGAATCTCTCAGGTGGAACTGCACTGCAGGTTGAGCTGAGCTATCATCATTAGATGGGTTATATGGGAGGCGATCAGTGGTCTGAAAAGTTGAGTTCACATATCTTGATGGTTCAGTGGGTATGATGACCTCTGCTACTGGTTCATGACCTCGAACAATTTCAGATGGCCCAGCATCTCCCATCTCACTATCTGAGCCAGTTCTACCAAGAACTGGTTCCTCTGAAGGACCTTGCTCACAGCGCTCCAAATCCTCCAGCTGGAATTGCACATCAGGTTGTATAACTGAGGTGCCATCATTAGATAGCACACTTGGGAGGGGATCAGTGGACTGCAAGGTTGACTTCACAAAATTATCTGGTCTTTCAGTGGGTTTGAGGTACTCTACCATTGGTTCGCCTCGAACAGTTCCAGAAGGCCCAGTGACTCCCGTGTCGTTGGGTCTGAGTAAGGCAGCTCTACCAGTGATTGGTTCTTTTGAAGGACCTTGTTCATTAACTTGCAAGGCTACCAGCTTGAAACCAGAATCCAACGACTGCGGCAGAGTCGAAAAAGAATCCACACACCTTCCTGATTTAGCTTCTCGCAACCAGTAATCCTTCAACCTAATCTCTTCATTCTTGGCTGCCAGATGCAACAACTCAAGTTTTTTTAGCTCCGAGTCCATATGATTCTTGATGATATCTTTTTTGCTGTTAAAATCCTGATCTACTACCTTTAGTTTCTCTAATCTAATTGAATTTTGATGATGTAGACGACGAATAAGAGCTGACTCAAATTTGTGCACTTTATCTAATGTTGCTATTTGTTCCTTCTCAATTTTGACTCTTTCTTCCTTGAACTCTTTACTTTCCTTAATCTGATAATCCATGAGCTTTAGCCATCTCTCTGAGTGAATCTTTCTAACCAGAGAAACGCTCTTGGGGAATTCGTTGTTTGGTGATCCATTAGCTTCTTCAGAGTCAATTGACATTTTTTTGATGGGGACAAAATCGTTGGAACAGTGTTGACTTTGAGGAGTTCCTCTGATCTCTCCTCCTTCCAGATCTTGCTGACCAGGCATTTCTGATTGAACCCTTGCATGCAAATGGGGTTTCGCGTTACCTGTAACTCGTGCAGGTTCTCCTGTAGACTGGTTAACGTTTTCTGTTTGGCGTAAAAACAGTTTCTTCTTTTTCCGCAGCATTTCATGAATAGTCAAAATCTCTTCTTCCGTACACTCGAAATTCAAATGCTGCTTAGCAAGTTTAAGTGTTTCCTTCATATCTAGCTTATGTTTCAGCAAAGAAGCTGCTATCCAACACTGCAAATTGAACGCTATGTCAACATGTGAAACTAGATCCGTTTAGGCAAAAGAGTTCGAGTCACAATAGGTTAACTGCACGAGATAAACTTATCAGAACAACAAAAAATTTAGCTAAATAAGGCAACAGTCAGATCCCTGATGGTTCATATGCTAGATCAGATATCAATTAACTGCCTCAGAGAATTTAGTGTAAACATGTAACATCAACCATGATCTACGGCAAAATTGCAGTTTTAAACATTAGTCCATGACATATGTCCACCATGAGTTACCATTATGTACGCTATTACGGGATGCAAAAGAATGAACTACATGAGATTATCCATCATGACTATTGTGAGCCCTGATCAAGAGTTGTCTGAATCTTAGACTGGATAGAGTCAAGAGCAGGAATCTAACCACAGATATCTCGAAAGCCTGTATAAGAGTCACTTGCTCCTGATTGACTCGATGATTATTAATAATATATTCAAGAAACCTTCCAGCCATCTTCTTGGCATTCTCCTGCATTTACAACGGCGCACAAAGTTAGGAAGACATGTACTCCTGTTTGTGATAACATTAACCAGGCCAAGGGAACTTTACATATCTAGGGATACCACGTAAAGTTGTGCTTGCTTAACCAACATGAAAATTTAACATATTTACAAGCATGTGTAATTTGCATGAGTGTTCTTTTCATTCTGTGCACCTGTACAACTGTATTATCAAAGGGCCAGGAATATTCTGGATAAAATGTTACTACATCATCATGTTAATGGAAAACTACCACTGATGCATTTGACTCGAGGTTTTTTCTCGACCATGCTCTCTTGTAAGTGTGAACAGGGAAAAAAAAAAGAAGAAGCTCTGTTTGATGGGATGCCTACCGGAAACCGTAAAATATCGCAAAGTTTCGAAATATCTGGCTTCAGGAAGATGTGAAGATTTTTCGGTGCATTAAGGGACTTGCTCCTTTTCTCAGGGTCACTCATACCACATGCAGGTACGTTTGAGATTTCATTAACATTGCGAAAACGGGCAGCATCAGTTGGAACTGTGGGACTTACCAGAAATTGAGACCCATTACCAGCTGGAGTGCCAGATGCTCCTGCAGAAAATATCTTGTCTTTAGATTATAGATTTTAAAATAGCTGGAAAGATAACATCTAGACTCTAAAACAGCTCGACAATTGTCATTACATTGCACCCAGGGCAATCAATTACAACAGGACTGGTATACACAAATTACCTTCCTTGTTCGCACCACCTATTTTTCTTTTATCTTCTACCAGAGTTCGGTGAGAGGCCGCATCAGTGGTACTGTTAACAAGTTTCCTTCTCTTCTTTGTAACATCATCATTGTCGGAGCTCGTCCTTTTTGGTGAGCCATCGAAATACTGAACTCGTTTGCGGGACCTCTGGGATGTGGATGCAGTCGACAAATATCTCCACTCGGGGGTCTCCCTTTCAAGTAAATTTGACCAAAAGACGTGAAGCGGATCTCCTTCAGTTGACTGCATTTCCAGCTCATCAGGTAAACAAATATCTCTAGAGTATATCCCCCCAGTTTGTTTAACCTTCACAACAATTGATGAATTGTTTGCACTTGTGCCATCACTATCCTGAGGTAGTGAACCCAATAATTCCTTCACTAATTTCAATAACGACTGATCAGAAGAAATGAATGAACCGGAGGGTGGGGAAGAATCATGGAACTCTTTCAACTCTTTGAATAAACGAGAAGCACCTCCTCTGAGCAACATATGAATTGAAGAATTATTTAAATTCTGTATGTTGCTATCAAAGGTCATCTCTTGCTTAGCATGAATTAGAGCCTTTTCTTCCAAGGTAGATGACGAAAACAAACGGAACAGTTTTAACTGCTCATGTCGTGAATCAATTGTAATCCTTTGCAGAACTTTTAAATCACTATACGGGTTCCAGTCACTATCATACAGAATCACAATATCGACTGATGACAGCTTAATGCTTGGGTTGCAAGCACGACGCTCAAGTAAAAAGACAATCCTTCCTTTCTCCCTGTCATTAAACTTGTTCATGGCTGCTTGCTTCTTTGATGTGGTCAATCCACCATCAACACGTTCATAGGAATCTTCACCAAATCTCTGACGCACAACATCATCCAAGAAATCCCCCAAAGAGATTCCACCAGAGCCAACAATTGACTGCCGCATCAAAAACATTACAGTGAGGTCATATATCGTTATAACTTAGAAAATGTGATATTTTTCATGCACGCAAGTATATATTGTATCTTGTTAAGTCTAAAATTTGCTTCCACATCATAAAACATGTAGTCTAGAAGCACAGAAAGAACACAACAAGAGTCGGCTTGTAATACTCGTTCACACGAGAAATTAGCAAGAATGGTACTGATCAACCTTCTACAGTAATTTTATATCATGTTTGTAGCAAGTAAAATCAGTTAGGTGGAACTTGGGCCATTAAAGATCGAACATTTCTATAAGTTCCATAATAATTTAAGTTCAAACTAAAAGGTTTGTCTTCCAGTCAGCATTGAATCTGAACGAAACATATCAACCTACACTTCTAACTGCTTTTACATGCCTACATAAACACATTATGGTGAGAGACCCCAAGGAGCTTATACAAACAACAACAAAACAAGCAAGGATATGGCATCCCTAAATATCTGGAAAAACACAGAATTCAGTTAACCCAGAAAATAGTGAATGAAGCGATATTAAATCAGTTTCTATATGCTATACCTGAAAAAGGATTAGTACTCTTAAGCCTTGCTTTTTAATCTCCGAAAGAATTTTATCAAGTACTTGTAGCTTGCCACTTGCTTTTACTCCAACATTCAAGTACTCGGTCACTGGTAGACCAATCGTAAGCATTTTCTGTAAAGAAGGATCCACGAGATATGGATGGTCGCAACACTGCAAAAGTATCCCATGTAAGAAATCATACGCACCTGACGGTATCAGCAAGTAAAAAACCTTCGTAATCATGATAATTTAATAGCACCAGCCAATAAGAAGAAAATCATGTGAAAATAATGAAACAGCAGTCAACTAATTAGTGAAATAATAGATATGAAACTAATACTTCCATCTACAGTACATATTTTTACAAAACAACCACTTACAGCAACAGAAGTAGGCCTCACCTTCCTGGTAGAAATAAGAACATTACGGAGTTGCTCAACAGTGTCAAAGCTTTTTGAAGATGAACGGAGGAATGCTGAATTAGAGAGTAGCGTATAACAATACTGCTCAAGCTGCACACTAGAAAGCTTGACAGGAACCCAGTATTCAACAAACTTGGATGAGTCCGACTTACGTTCAGATGCAACGAACCATGCAAGCCTCTCCTTCAGTTTCTCAACACAATCATTAGAATCATTCTTACAATAACTAGTACCTTCCTCATCATCTTCGGAACCAAGGAAAGACAACAAATGGCGGCAATCAACCAAGCAATCCTGTAAAATTTTGCAGTTGAGTCGGTAATAGGTTTCTAAGGAAAAAACATCAAATATTCAGCACAGGAACAGCAAAGGAGATACCTTAATTGGGGCATTGACAACAAGAAGCTTGAAGTAAGTGGTTAGCAACTTAACATTCTCTAAAGATATTGACACTTTGGAAAGTTGACACTCATCAACTACGATTGCTTCCCAACTGACGCAATTTAGTGATTCTATATCCTGCAAAAAAAGATCACAAGTAAGCTATCTAACACATCTCATCTACACCAGAAGCCCCAGTGAAACCCCTGTGCGGACATATATAACAGTGAACTTTGACATGGCATTAAGTTGCAACAGCA
Source organism: Papaver californicum (assembly GCA_023531435.1). NCBI lineage: Eukaryota > Viridiplantae > Streptophyta > Magnoliopsida > Ranunculales > Papaveraceae > Papaver > Papaver californicum. The sequence goes on from JAJJMC010009062.1 coordinate 156,547, forward strand.
TATACTAGATATGTATTACATTTGGGTATCAAAAACCATTTTAAACAATAACAAGGTAAATAAATCACAAATTTTCTGTTGCAGTACCTCAACAATGGTATCTACAGATGACAGAAGTACTTGAAACTTTACAGAACGACCCTCCTCATAAATCTCCAGCATTCGTATGCTCTTCCGAGCATCTCTGCTTCCACTGTAAACAATAACATCGAGAGATGGTGCCAAGCGCAGGAATCCAGCTTCCCATGCAGAAAGAGCAGAGGTAGTGGATACAATAAGAAATGGCCTGCATACAATGGGCTGCAGGGATAGGATAAATAAGACCACCCTAATAACTCGCTCCTGCACACAGGCCAACTGGGTTTTAATGCGCGCAAATGTAGAATCTACCTGATAAGATTTCTTCAGTCTAACATACATAATATATAAACACGGACAATTTGGTGGATAAAACCACAGATTGCTTGGCGATTTGGTTTTAACTCGCTCCTGCAGACAGACTTTGTTTTATGTCTTCAGCCTACAGTATATACGATATATAAACGGGAACCCAAAAAAACTAAGTGCACTTATAACCACTAACAATAACAAACACAAGAAAAACATTGAACATCGAGCATAGCACCATTGATAAAACCACAGAGGACATGAGGATGCAAATACATAATTTGTAGCTTCTACCTGAACCTCCACGAAAACAGCATGTTTTCCCTTGTGCCAATACTCACGAAGCTTGTTCACGGAACATAGATGGTCATTATCAAGTCCAAGTTCACACTCCCCTGGCAACTCCGACAATTTAAAGAAGGAACCTCTCGTTTCCTGCAATACCTGCACCTTGGCAGCTTTAAATCCATACGAAGCAACATACTTTGTGCTAATACAAAGTCGTAATTAGGTGACTTGAAAATGATTTTGAATTCAGTTAGTAAGTTATCAGAAAATCAGGTTTTCTTTAATGACTCCGATCAACTTCGCTTACTTTCACGAATGGAGAGCAAAATTTCAACAACAATAGAATTACATGTTCCAACCTAGTAAGACCATTATCTCATAACCTAAGGTTTTACAACCAATATATGCTTAGATTGAATGGATAGAATTCTCAACAAAACCCACTTACATACATCACTGATCAACTTATGTTTTTATTGACCTATTTAGGTGAATTCATGGTGAGACTTTCGACTAAAGAACATTCAGAATTCAAATGTGCCTCTAGGTGGCTTCACAAGTTCAACTGCAACTCTTAGTGACCTCAATTGCTTTAAAAGATGCTTAGAGAAAATGTGGTAAAAATTCAGAAATAGTTTCCTTTTTCACCATCATGCTGATAATTTGACCCACCAACATCCTCCCCGGAGAGAGGGGAGGTGTTCTGGATGTGAACTATTGATACTTTGACAAGGTTCTGAACAACAATCACGATTTACATACTGTGTGCTAGACCAGACGGCTGAGATTGTACAAGTGGTTCATATCATACATGTAGAAAAGTATTCTCATAATAAGGCTAGACCTACCTTTTCTACCCTAGTAGGGTCAGATGCCATTTTTGCCTTCTCAAGACGACATTCATAATCCTTTATGAGCTTCAAAGCTTCAGGTGACCTCAAAAATGGTTCATTCTCCAACTCCCAAGTAGCATCATCATAACCAAGACCACTCCATTTCACAAACCACTCAAAGTGGCATAAGATGTCACTATGACTACCCTCAAGATACTCAGCCCGCTGCTTTGGCGACATTAACAATCTCTTCAGAAGAAGGCGTTGTGGCACAGCCCATTCTGGTTTCCATCTTACTACCTGAAGGGTGAAACAATAAGACAGATATGCCGCCAAGAATTTTAATACAAGGATGATTCTTATTGTAGTGTGCCTAGTAAAACATTAGGCTCTCCACTTATCAAAATGAAAACCTCGTTTGAATGACAGAAAATAACTTAAAGATAACTTTATATCACAGTACCGGGTTCTTCTTGAACTTTCCAACAAGCACTGGAGCTTCAAGAAGAAGCTGACTCTCTGGAACCCAAAGGTTGTGAACATGAGCAAGGCATCTATATTTAACCAAATATTGCTTCTGAACTCCTAGTGCAACAACACACATTCATTATTGCAAAATATGGCCTAACTAAATTACAAGCAGAAATGCAAAAAGAGAAGAAAGCCTTTATAAAATTTATTGGAACAAAATAATTTTAGTTGTATTCATACCTTCAGAATCAGCTAACTTCACTTCTTTGCCGTCCAAAATGGAGTCCACTCCTCCAGATAGAGAATGCACACCTGACTCCACCTTCTTCTTAACACAGCAGACACAATGCCAAACACCAATTGGCACTTTCTTTAGGGGTGGATCAAGACATTTGAGATGGTAGCTTTTTTTGCAACCCTCACCGTCACAGCACCTACAGTACATGTGAAAAACATAAAAATTGAGCACGACTTAAGTATGGCTAGCCAGAAAAATAATAATTTCCTACACATTTGTAGCCAACCACAAACCAAAGAACATGGTTCACCTATCATTACGAGCCTTGATTTATAAGGGCGTCCCTACTTGCTAGAAGCATCTCATATTGATATATTTGGGTGCATGCCTAAATATATATATATTTGGGTGCATGCCTAAATATTTACAATCAGAAATTGAAATCTAAACTTTTAATCGTGTACCACAGTATCAATATGAGGTCAACTAATGCTTCAATTGATGGCTAAAAAGAGAGAGGAAAGAGAAAAAAAATGACTGTAATTGATAAACCATTTGATTTAGCAATATATATCATAAATCAGTGCAGCTGAAGGTTAAGCCTCCGTAAACATAGTCTTCGGAGCTAAAAAGTTTCAAAGATCAGTGTTTTTCTTTGCTTGTTCTCAGTTTCACAAATGGACCTTCACTTGCCAGTGAGAAGTCTCTGATTTCACATTCAGTATTCAAGGTGACGATGATAAATTAACTGAAGATGAACAAAGCAAAGGTTACCCACAAGAGCGTTCCACCAAACTTGCAGCTGACACAAACATTATCACCGCTTCCTACTGACATCTTCCAGGGAGCACCCCTCTGTTGTACATCCGTGCAGCCTTCTTCAGCAAGTTCTCTGCAAACCCTGGCTTTAAGGTTCCCTCCATCCTGATACAATTTAATTAAGCGGGGATGGAGGAATAAGATCCAAAATGTAGAACGCAGACAGGACTGATAAAATATCAACTAAACTTAGACCTGTAATGGCTACAAATATACGTACGAAGAATTGTATTTACCTCTTCTAGTTCCGAAGGAACTAAGTTTTCAGTTCTGGCAGGCAAAGCAGCTTGATCAAGTGCAGGTTTTCTGAAAGGGAAGAGAGTGGGGCTTCCTTTTAAAGTACGTAATAGATATACAATCAGCAGAAACAAAGAATCCTATGATCAAGCAGAAAAACAAATAGAATGAGAAGAAAATAAGATACCTTTGACCTTCATATGGCGTCTCACAAACTTCTGCAACCTCTGTGTTATTAATGCTTCTTCGGTGGACAACATGAATATCTTTCTCAGACCCATCCTTTTGGATGCAACTCTCTGACATCTCACTGTTCTGGGGACTTGTGACTGCCGGTGCCTGCACACAAACTTCTAATAAAGATCAAAAGAAAAAGAAAAAGAAGCGGAAGGTTAACTTACATGCTAATTCATACAACGGAAAGAAGATGGTGCAAGTACTAAAAGTTTAGTTTTCAAAAACTAAAAAATGTAGTTTGTATTTTTTCCGAAGATGTCAAAAGTACATGGAGGGACAAAGACTCATCAGATATCAAAATGACAATTGCACAATATGTTCGAGGTCATGAAAAAACTCACCTTAAGGACAGGGTTAGCAGTAGAAGCACAGATCACTCCATCTTCCAGGGGGGCACTATTGGCACTCATTTCCAGCCTTATCCTTTTAGATCCAACTTTCTCAGACAGCTCAACAGTGTTCAAGCATGAGGGTAGTTTTCCTCTCACTTCCCCAACCTTTACTCCACTGTGACCTCCATGATCAACCTTCATGGAACAACCCGCTCCTTTTTCCTTGCTAACCCCTCGAGGCAAATCACTGTGCAGTTTAAGCTTCTTATCTAAAAAAAATCAATCAAAACAAAATTAGTTAACCTCGAAATTCAGAGTTTTTTTCTGCCTTTTGAAGCAATAAGTCTGGTGCTGTCATCAGCATAATTTTAAGGTTGGAGCAGAAAATGGAAAAAATATGAGCACTGTTACATTTACACTTCTCATCACTATAAACATAAGTATGGTACTGGATGCATTTCTAACCAGAAGGAACAAGCTTTGATGATCCTAAAGTCTACTTATCTTTATTTTCTCTCACTTTGTTTCCATACCTGATTTCTTATCCTTCTTGCCCTGGGTCTTGAGCAAGGATGCCCTGTACTTAACGGCACTCAATTTCTTACTGGCATTTCCGTTCACATCTTTGGACTTCACTGTGGTCTTTTCTTCAGTTTTCTCCCCTCGCTCCCCTTTACTTCTGTTTTCTAAGGAACTCGAACCGTTCTCGGAGTTCTTTGAACCTGATACACTTAATGAATGGTTTTTGACATCTTTATCAGATCTTCTCAATGGGCTCGGCATATTTAGTTTCTCCAATCGCTCAGATTTCCTCTTATTTGGAGTAGTCTGTGGAGTACTTTTCTCGATTCTTTCTGAATTCTTTGTACTTGGAGAACTTGCTGGACTCTGCTTCTTGGGAGTTGTATCTCTAGTCGACCTTCTTAAAGCTGGTGCTGTATCTGTCGATGTAGATCCTGATGTTACACCTTTATCACTAAGTTGCTTAGAGCTGCTTTCATCATTCATGCCCTTCATTATGCGACCAGAACGTGTTACCTTTGTCATCTTTCCATAAAACACCAAATCAAGTATAATTCAAAAACACAAGTCATAAAAAGAGAAAAATTAATTAAAAAAAAAGTTTAGCAAACCCAGAAACATAAAGCTACAACTTATCGCAGAATAATTACTAATTGAATCACGCTCAAATAAGTTGTTATCTAACAAAATCACTTTAACCTGATAACAAAAAACAACTTTCCAGAACATTATACCTAAACTAGCTCTGACATTTTGACCTAGCTCACATCCTACGCGACATTTTAGTTCTAGTTTACATAACAAACACCAGTGTAGTTATGTAAAATATAAAATGCATGTATCTTTGTCTCCAGAAAAGGTAAATGAATTATGCATGCATCATCCCAACAGAAGAAACAATGCTGCCCGGAACAATCACCAATAAACCCTTTTTTTTTCGAATAGCTTTAATAATGAAGCAAAAAAACTAACAATTAATCCAAGGCCGAAAAAACACAATGTTGACTAAGCTAAGACGAACCCTAATTTAGCGAAGGAGGAAAAAATAAAGAAATCTGAGATGATAACAAATATTTTACCTGAATATGAAAGTTCTGGAGTATAAGAAGTGATTAAATATACTAATGACATTCATGGAGAAACATATACAGATTTGAAGAATTTACAGTGAGATGACTGAGATTTCTTACTGAGGGTTTCTTGGTTATTTATCGTGAAACCGCCATGGATTAGACTAATATATCGCTGCTGAGAAAGCGGAGCGATGAGAAAGTGCTGATGAAAAATTAAAAAGGAAAATTCTAGACAAGGTAGGAAAAAAGTATATTATAATAACTAAAAAGTAAAAAAGAATATAAAATATTTAAAATAGTTAGTTAGAGACAAAATCTTTACCGATTTATAAACACTTGGCCGCCAGCGACAAAGACTATGTCGTGATGGACATCTGCTGAAAGTTGAGCGTTTAAAAGGTGAATTTAATAGTTTGCTAGGTACATAATAGGTGTTTTTAACCAAAATTGATGTTTTGAGAGGTACATAAAAACTGACCTAAAAGCAAGTGAACGATAAAAATAACCTTTGATTTGTTGGGCGAGTGGACCGTGGAGCCGGCACCCGTTGTTGAATTATTTCCACGAATCCTAATTAGGATGGTGACCAACAAAAATAGAAGTACAACACAAACTAACATAGATTGTATCTACAAATGGTGGCCTAAAAAATAAGAAAATTAAAACATTTATATAGGTTGTAAAATAATAATCTTACATTTTCAACAAACATCAAATTAGACATAGCTAGAAAAGTAAAATAATAGCTTTATAGATAAAGTAAGGCCAAGTCCTATGCATTCATATCAAATGGGTATGTTTGTCCATCCTTTGATATGTTTGTCCAACCAGGTGGATGGACAAACAGGTCGTGCCACTATGGAAGAAGCTCTAAGCGACTAGCTCTTTGTCGAGCGACAAGGAATTGGTTGACAACGATTAAGTGTCTATCGCTGGCGATAAAGACTGTGTCGCTCGACATAGTTTCCATCGTCCATGAACGACTCCCTACCGCTTATAAATAGACATCCTCTCTTTCATAATTTCACATCCAATTCCACCCAAATCCTCTACAGTAAATTTTTATTTAAAGTTTTTATTGTAAAAGAAAAAAAAACTTCTGCTACAATAAGTGTATAGAATAAAAGAAATAAAAAAGGACAACCATCAGGCGGGCCAGGGAGTGGAGTGAACTGGGATCTGGATAGAGAGGAGGGGTTTCAACAGGTTAGACAGCTTGCGGGCACTGGTGTAGTGGATGGTCATATATCATGGCATCAAGAGAGAAGTGGGTTTACCAAGCTAAGAGGTGGGTGGACTGAATTTAATATCATGTATGAGTGGCTCCCTGGTGCAGTTGAAGAAAGAGTTCACAGATATCCATGGTATCGTTTATATTTTTTAAGAACTAAGCACCATAGGATAGTTGTTGTTCAAGTATTATTAAAACGCTGGTGGAAGACTACAAATACATTATATTTTAATTTTATGTCTTAATTGAATAAAGAATGTGTAATTTTGATTTTATGTTTTAATTGAATCAAAAACTAGTATGTTTAATTTAATTATATAAATGAATCTAAATGCGTGAATAGAAATTACATTTGGTCAAAAGTAGGAAATAATTTGAATTAATTTAATTAAACAATTTGATTGCAAGTTTAATTAATAATTTGATTCAATTAACTACAATAAAACATTAATCTCCATTACATTAATCTTCATTACATTAATTTACTACTATACTACGCTCTTTTACAAGATATAAGCTAGGGCAGTAAAAATTTAAACACTTCAGTAAAAATCTCTGATAATCTTGGGCCTCCTGTTTATCTTCATTTGACGTATCTTCCATTCGATACGCTCCTGAGAATATTTTCCCTTATTTTTGTGAGAAGTACTACTAACTTTCAAATTTTCTTTACCCTCATTTTTCTTGCCTTGATTTTTTTTTTCTTTTCGGTGCGACTTAGTTAACATCTAAAACCTGGAGACCTCTTTTTTCATTCTTTATTTTCTTACAACCATCACATATTTTACTAATAACGGCTTCAAGAATGACTCCAGAAAAATCTAGTTGTGTAGCCAAATCAATATTTGCAATTTCTGCCATTTTGAGAAAAAATTGTACACAATAAATAAGTTAGAGTAGAAAGTAGGAAATTTTTTGTGTAAAAAATTGATTTGAAAATGGTGAATTTATAGAGTTAGCCGTTGGCGACATAGTCTCCGCCGAGCGACGGACTCTTGGACGTCAGTGATAAAGATTATGTAGCTAGCGACTTACTCTTTGTCGAGCGACGAAGTCTTTGTCGCTCGACTAAGACTTCGTCGCGCAGCGCAAAGCCTCAAAATCAGAGCATTTGAGAGGTCACTTTGATCATTTGCTAGGTGCATAGTGGGTGAAAATGATCAAATTTGATCATTTGCTAGTTGCATAAGAACTGGCCTAATGAACCGTATATCAGTGTCATTAATCCCACAGGAATATGTCTCACAAAAAAACTCTAAATCAGTATTAGCAGTGTCTAAAACTAGAACAAAACAATTTATTATTTGGAAATGGAAAGGGCATTCACTACTCCTCGTTGTTGAAAACCAATCTTTGGTTGATCAGGGTATTAAAGAATAAAGGTTGCAATACCACTCATTGGCACAAGAAAGGTTGAAAACACAAGTTGTACATGTTTGAATTTCAGCTCCTTAATCTCTATGCTTTAGTACTAAACATCATATACAGCTAACAACAAGCTGAAATTGGAACTTGAACCTAGTATTAACATACTATATAATATGCAAAACAATAGCATACATAGCAAGAACAATACATATAGTACATACCAAAAAAAATTAAACTATAAGGAAATAAAAAACAAACATTACACTCATAGCTTTCGTGACTTGTTATCAATTTTTATTTCCTCACGTTACTTAACGATGAATGAAAACATATTTTCTTTATAAAACCATATGAGGCTAAAAGTGAATCATACTCATGCTTGCCACAAGTCACTCCAACCTTTCCATCATGAGTTGGAGGACACCTTGTGGCTTCAAAGGACATTGCATATGACAACTCATACAAAGATTATCTTAATCATAAATAAGATTATATACATGATTAAAACATTCAATCATAACATAATCTACATTACAACTAAACTGGATTATCTCAAACTAATCAAGAATCAACTTAAGAAAATATGATTTGATGTTAAACCAATATAAAGTCTAACATTCTCCAACTTTGGTCAACAACAAAATATTTACCGGAAAATAGGCTCAAGATAAAAGTACGCTAGCATACGACTATAGAGACCTATACATCCTTTAGAAGATGTATATGCTGTTTCTACAATCAGAAAATTAGATGAACCATTTTCCCTTAACTTTATTGTCGTATTCCTACACTTTACAAATACCTTAATTGGGTTTCAGTTTTACCCGACCGACTTGCTACCCGTCTTCTTTACCCGGACAGCTGAAGAACAACTCTATTTTTTTTCTTATTGATCAATTAATGTTTTTCCAGAAATTAAATACCTTGTAATCAGACTACTTAATAGATAAAATTAGTGAATGGGGTATGGTTACATTTTTTACTGGGTATAAATTGGGTATAAATGGTTTCGATTTGTTAAATTTGGTTTCTGCTTTTCTCAATTTGATAAAATTGTCAAAATTGAAAAAAAAACTGATTTTTCAAATTGATCTGATGTGTTAAAATTAGATAAAATTGATGGATTTATACAGAAATTAGGTACTGGAATTTGTTGAAATTTAAAGCAATATAACTTTAGATGATCAGATTCGTTGGAATTTGATGGAATTTTGTCAAATTAGTAAAAAAAATTGAAAACTAAAACATTACTAACAATTATAGTTAAGTCATCACATAGAAGGTCTCCTTAAAGGTTGGCCAATTAATATAATAGTGTTTTATTATTGTTTTATTGGTGTAGTTCATGATCGATTTTTTCAATCTGAATGATAAATAAGGTAGGGTGTTGATGTTATGAGGGTTTTAAAAGGGATAAGTTAACTGTCTGGGTATGGATTTGAATTTGATCATGAAAACCAAAAATTAAAATAATAATTTTGTAAAATCAGTAAAATATGAACTGTTGTGAGGCTAATCAATCATGGTGTTTGTTGATTTTATGGTGATTGGGGTGGTCTCGATCAAATTAAGTTATAAAATAAAAACTAGCTAAGTCAATGGCAGTTGTTGACAGTCACCTGTTGGTCCAGGTACGAAGCCTTAATTTTGGAATAACTGTAGATGGTCCACGATTGAATCCATATATGTAGGCATCAAGCAAAATACAAATTAGACATCTCCACTCTGTATAAAGAAGATGTATAATTAGGTACTTAAATATTACGCTTGAATGCAAGCTTATCTAGTATGCATATTTTGTAGTTTCCAAATCATGGTGGAAGTTAATGGTCATGCTGACGATTCGATGGTTGGTACAGATGTCTACCAATAGATTGTTTCATTGGCTAATTGTAGAGGGTAGAAGTATTTAGTTACTAGTGTACTTTTTAGCTGTCATATCATGGTGACTGAAGACTAACAACCATACCAATAATTTGATGGTTTGAATAGGTGTCTACCAATAAATTATTTTGGTGGGAAGTTGTAGTGGCTAAAAGTATTTAGCTTCCAGTATACTTAATAGATGCCAAACCAAAGTGGCCGAACACTACTAACAACGCCAACAATTAGATGGTTAGTGTAGGTGTCTACTAACATATTATTTTGGTGGCTTAAACTGGCGACTAGAAGTATATACCTTTTACTTTACTTTTTAGTTGTGAAATCCTGGTGGCTGAACACTATTATCAACACCAACTATCTAATGGTTGGTAGAGGGGTCTACCAACATATCAACTTGGTGGCTAAACCTAGTGGTTGGGAGTATATAACTTTTATTGTACTTTTGAGTTGCTAAATTTGGTCGCTGAAAGCTAGTAGTTGCACATATGATATTCGTAGTTGCTAAAGAATTGCTGCTAAAGGGTTCCACCAACCATAGTTGCTGAAAACTAGAAGCTAGAGGTTTCTGGAAACCAAGGTTGTTTTTGGTTGCAAGAAATGGTTGTTGAAGAGTTCCACCAACTACAGTTGGTAAGAAAATAGTTGCTAAAGCCAAGTTTTCTTGTAGTGGTTGGAGGACACCGCTTTGCTTCACTGGACATCACATGGGATAACTCATGCAAAGATTAGCTTAATCATAAACACGATTATATTCATGATTAAAAAAATTCAATTATACCATAATTTACATCACAACTAAATTGGATTATCTCAAACTTATCTTACCAAGATCCATAAAAAGAGTGAAAACTCCAAAAAGTTGAGAATATGGAAGCTAAGCATTAAAAATTATGCTGACTAAAATACCCGATTAAAAATAAAACTGTCCAAAAGAAATAACTAACATTTTAAAGGAGAATCGCATGGATAATTCCAAGATCCACACTTCTGTTGAGATACAAAATAACGTCCCTGGTCATTCATGCAATGTGGGTTGGATATCATGAAACCGTTTACTACTGTAAGATATCTCACTTATATGAAGTTGTTATCTTAATTAAGCTTATGGGAAATCTTTTTCCGAAGATGAAATAATATCTAACACACCCGAAAGGCTCAGTCACCAAGTGCCAAATTGTATCTACTAGTGGCAATATACTACCTCTCCAAATGGGTCAAAGCTAAAGCCCCAGTCAACGTCACAACTAATAATGTGATAAAACTCTTGCGGGAACAAATCATCTGTAAATTTGGATAGTCTATCTTGAGAGTAGTGCAAACAAAGTGTAAAATAAAAACGGTCGAACAAATATATCGTCAATATGCGTAACATTTTGTACGATTGTCCATTCTTTACATGCTCAACATCATTTCTCTTTGTGTTTTCTGATAAATTGAACGTTAAAAGAATTTAACATTTAACGTCAGAAGAAATAACACCTTGGGTTGGGTTGGGTTCCAAGATATGTTCCACAAAACTTTAGAAGATAGTTTAGAAAAATCATATTTTTGAAACTACTTAGAGCCAGACAGACTAGATCCTTTATATTTTTTTACGTTTTTTATATCTTGGATTCCACCGTAAGATTTATTCTAGGACGGAAAACTCCTCGCGGCTCTGACATCTGAACCAAGCAAATGAACAAGGCGATTTCTAGTCGGCTCGGTGAAAGGGGAAAAGATTGCTGTTTTGTTGGCTGCGGAGGCTAGTGTGGTCGGTGAGACACCGCCGCATTGACTTAGGCCTTATTATATACTCCTCTATAATTTTAAGGTGGTTTCTTCCCAACAGAGATCTTGCAATCACACTCTCCCTAGTCCCTTCCCTCCGTTCTGCCTCTTCTCTGAAATCCTTGTTTTCTCTACCGTGCTTCTTGGTTCACTCTCATAGTCGTAATCAACCGGAAATGCCGTACGATGGAATCCTATTGGGAATGGGGAATCCCCTTCTCGACATCTCGTCTGTCGTAGACCAAGAATTTCTAGAAAAGTAACTCCTCTCTCTTTCTGTAAATCTCAATAGTTATCTGTTTTTTAGTTGTACGTTTGAGCCATGCCTAATTGAGTATAAGATGATTTTCGCAAAATTTTAAATGGTGAGCTGTTTTGTTGATCCCAGGTTATATCTGTTGATTTGACATCTTCACCTTCGCTCTGATACTGTTAACGATTAAGCTCATCTATTTCCGAAAATGTTTTATGTTTCCATTTTGTGTCTTTTGAACGTTGATATGATTACGAGAAGCGTATGGGTATTCCGTTATTGATATGTGGTGTCTGTTGTTGTACTCATGTACTGAAGCTTTATTTTTCCTTATGGTGCACGATATGTTCTACTTCTTCTGTTTTACTCCATTCTAAGTGCACTTCATTGTTCTGCTATAATAATTGCTTGGGGTGTCGCAGTTGTGTAGATTGTTTATCTAGTTGATTTCCTAAGTTTATGATTGGTGTTTAGACGAACGGCTTGATACATTGTAATTGAGGCCAGAGTTGTTCTGTGAGTGATTTTGATTCATCAAGTTAAGATGGTTCTGAAAATTTATTTGTATTCTGCTGACAGGTACGATGTCAAGTTGGCCAATGCCATTCTTGCAGAGGATAAGCACCTACCTATGTAAGTTACCTAATTCTGATCTTAGAACTTTAATGTTCTTCTAGTTTCTTATGTAAGATACATCGACTAATTTGATCTTTTTCTAATCATTTTATTTCTGTGGTGGAAGACCTTGAAACCTTTTATCTGCACCCTGTTATTCCAACATTGATGGCGAAATTGGATATTCACATTTTGACTAGATAGTTTCCTGGTATGACTTTACATTAACCTTACATGTTAAAATAACAATAGATTATATCATCATTATCAAGCATTCACTAATTCTAGATCGGATTCCTATGATTATCAACTGGACTGTCGCTGTATTAATTATCTCACGAATCGTAATCATAACCACATAGCCACTCCTCTTGATACTTTCATAAACTAAGAATCTTTGTTTGTATTCTTAGGTACGATGAGTTGGCTTCTAAATACTCCGTAGAGTACATTGCTGGAGGTAACACAACACCTGTTTCTTAAGCTGATAATGCTTAATTCTATGGTTTCTTTGTCATTAAACATCAGCTAATTCCGAGGTTTACATTATCTTAACATACATGCAGGTGCCACTCAAAATTCAATCAGGGTTGTCCAGGTATCGTTACCCTTTTTGGTGTGTAATTGCTACATACAGTTGTATCATACATGCAAGCTGACTAGCTAAGTGAATATACTGTCTTTCGCAGTGGATGCTTCAAATTCCTGGAGCAACTAGTTACATCGGGTGTATTGGAAAGGATAAGTTTGGGGAAGAGATGAAAAAGAACTCCAAACTTGCTGGTGTTAACGTAAGTTGCCTCTCAGTAGCCTTTTGAAACTTCATTCATTTTATTGTATTTATTTGTACAAAATAAAAGTGAGCATGTTTCACTATCTCATCAAGGATATCTAACGCCTATTAAATCCACAATCTTCAATCAGGTTCATTATTACGAGGATGAGACTGCACCAACGGGTACGTGTGCAGTTTGTGTTGTGGGTGGTGAAAGGTCAGTTCTGAATCTCTCTTCTCTTCAGTTCTTTATTGTTTGATCAAGCATGCTGGTGATGAAAAATCTGTAGCCGAGGAGTTATTGTAAGATCAATTAACTGAACCTGTGTTGCGTTTGAATTTTGAAATTCAGTTTTTAAAGTAGTGATTTATTTGTAGGTGGTTTTATTGAAGAGATGAATCTGGTTGACTACTTCATTTACGAATCTTCTCTAGGTCCATGCTATTATCACCCCTGAGAAAATACTCAAACAGCCATGTAAATTTTTAGTATCATTCAAATCATTGTTGGGGTTTGTGATGGAGACCATGATACAAGGTCGAGGGTCCTCATGGTTCTACACAAATGTGCCTTGGCGATGATTATGGATCTCATTGAGGTATCTGTAGTCAATATAGAAGGTTTATGTAATGTCAGGGGTTTGGTAGCTGCAAGCCTGTAACATAGGGATACAATTTGGTTTTTGGTTATATAATGTTGAGAAAGTTGGCTTCTCTGCATTGCAATGTATGTGCAGGTCTATTGCCAACTTATAAGCAGCAAATTGTTACAAATCCGAACATCTTAAGAGGCCAGAAAACTGGACTCTGGGTATTCTCCCTTTTCTTGCTTTTCATCACTATTCCTTTCGACTTTTGTTGTAAGTTCTTTAAAGCCAACCCAAAGTGATATTCTTATCCCGGACAGTTGAGAAGGCCAAGTACTTCTATATTGCTGGGTTCTTCCTCACAGTGTCTCCGGTATCCATCCAGCTTGTAGGTGAACATGTGGTAGCTCATAACAAGGTAATTGCTGATAGGTTAAATTCCCATCCAGCTTGTTTGTTATTCCATATCGTAGTAGTCACACTGAACTGCAGCTAAATTTAAATCCATCTGCAGATCTCCACAATGAACCTTACCTTTCTGCTCCCTTCATCTGTGAGTTCTTCCGCGATGTGCAAGAGAAAGCTCTCCAGTAAGCTTTAAACCTGCATTTTCTATGATAAGAATAATAATAAATCCATATATCACCACCAAACTTCATAATTCAGGTACGTGGACTATGTTTTTGGCAACGAAACTGAAGCAAGAACTTTCTCAGAAGTTCATGGATGGGAGGTACACCTTGACCTTGTTAATGTTAAATTTTAAGGATTTTCTTGGGGTTCAAAATTTTTATGTGACAGGCCATCTTTCTGGCAGACTGATAATATTGAAGAGATTGCGGTGAAGATTTCCCAGTGGCCCAAGGCTTCTGGAACTCACAGGAGGATTACTTTGATTACCCAAGGTAAAGATCCAGTTGCTGAGGATGGAAAGGTGACATTGTTTCCGGTGATCTTATTGCTGAAAGAAAAGCTTGTTGATACCAACGGAGCAGGTATATTTTCATATTGTTCATCAAGGGCCTTGCTTTAATTACTGTCGTATATACATCCTCCACTTTCACGCATCGACCAAGTTGGTGCACTCCCCTAAGGATCATATGAAACACATGGTTATTACCTGAACTCTCTAAAGTCCAAACATAAGGTCTAAACCTTTTGTATTTGGTTTATAAGCTAATTTCAATATGTTAAGTTTCTAGTTGTAAAGCCTGTTCTTTGAGCTAGAAAATAAGCTTCCTTGAATCCTTTTGAAAAAAGAATGGCAGTTTATATCTACATTTTGGTTTGCAGGAGATGCATTTGTTGGTTTTTTTTTGTCCCAGTTGGTTAAAAAGAAGCCCATGGAGGACTGTGAAAGCTGGATGCTACGCTTCAAATGTCATCATCCAAAGATCCGGCTGTACCTACCCTGAGAAGCCTGATTTTGGGTAGGCCCAATATTCTTATTTCCGCTTTGCAAGTTGATTTATATATATTTTTGATATATCAGCTGGTGTATTTGTTTAGTGCAGATGGTAACATGTTATGTGGATGGGAGGGTATAGGAACTGGCTGCTTCATATGTTCATGGTCAATTATCCTTTGTAGTACTAATTAAAGTCCCACATCGGAGTAGCACTTTTAGTTTGGGCCACATTACTTCTTGTTTTTACTAGAGAAAGAGACCAGAAGTAATATAATATGTATGAATTGAATTGATGGGTCGTTTTGTTTCTATAGCACAAAGCTGCATGGATTACCTCTTCGCGGTTTTAAAGTGTTTGTTGGATTTCAAAATATTAGACCAAATACTATTGGGAATCGTGATGTAAAATTGTAAATATGATGGGCAATTCAACCAGGCCTTCGTGTCAAATCTGGGTGGAACTGCAAGACTCCTGGTTCCACATTCCTCTGCTCTATAATCCAGCTGGGCGTAACTGCAAGACTCCAGGTTCCACATTCTTCTGCTCTATCAATCCTGCTACTGAATATGCCAGTTGAGAATGAATCAGTGGAGATTCAAATCTAGTCCTAGAACTTTGTTATATCAAAAATGGTTTCTATGAATCAGCTTTGACAGGCAAACTATTAATGAAACTGGAGATGAATCCTGTAGACGTACACGAAGCACAACTGTTGGTGGTTCGCAATGTGAATCAATGTGGAAAGAGGCCTTTCCAACTACATGCACCTCTTCACAGAAAATCAACCTATTCTAGTAATCAAGATTATCATCATTTCTTGTTTGTGTTATGAAATACGAGTCAGCCGGACAAGTGTCCTAATAATCCCCTGCTGCTCATCTAGATAGTAGCCGGCTAGTTGCTAAACACAATCAATTAGCCAAACTTTGATTAATTTGAATGTCCAACCTGGCATTCTTAATTTATACCTGGAACGTATTCAAGTCTTTATGAAATCGAAGTAAATGAATTATCAGAACTTGGGGGATCCAACCAACCTGATTTGGTCCGAATTCATGAATCATGGTCATGGCCTTGGTCTAGCTCTCTCTCTCTCTCTCTCTCACTCTGTCAGCTGAATCACTCACTCATGCATGAGCCCATAACTATGGCTTTTATGAGGGGTGGAAGATGTAATGAGAGTGAGACTTCTCAGACAATAAATATGCTACTGAAAAAGTCTGTTGCATTCATTCATTCACGAATGCCTTGAAACTGTGTACAAACCAATTAAGAAAGAATATAGTTAGTTGAAACAAGAACATCTATAACGGGTAATTGATAAGGTACAAGAATAAATACATTCATTAATAGTTAAGCAAAAATAAAATAAAATTATAATAATTAGTTTTGAATTAAATTAGTTAGTAAACTATATGCCACAGTTCTCATACAAGTTACATGAACATTTCATCACACAACTCTACTACTCAGACTTCGCCTAAGACTTAATCGATTGCTAACTAAACATGGGTTTGATAAGAAAAAGTAAATGAAGAAGCGGTCGATGGGTGATAAAATATGTTGTTCTGTGACAATCTAGTCCCACATCCTCAAGATCGACATAACAAAATACTCGGCTTCCCTGGCGTGTTGGCGCAGCGAATAACTCTAAGGAAAACTTTCTCTTCACAAGGTATACATAGTTTGGAATGAGGATGAGTGAAATTATATTCTTCTTTTGCTCTATCAAGCAACGCCTTAAACAAAGGATGTTTAAGTAAACTGATTTTGATAACAAACCTCTTATAGTCTTCTCCAACATATACCACCAAATGACCTTTTGGCACATCTTTTGGGATACCAAGGGAGGAAGTTTGTTTCATAATGATTTTCTCCTCCTTGATATTCACTTGTTCATCTTCTTCTTCATGGAGTAAAGTATCATTAGCACATGGCCTCAATATTGCCCAACATTGTAGTAGGCAACAATTGTCACCATCTTGATCATAACTAGTTGATGAAGATGGAGTAAGTCCTAATGTAGTACCCAATCGTCTCCACCTGTTCAAGTAAGCTTTGATAAACCTTCCCTTCGCCATTTTTTGTTGTTGGATGGAATAACTTCAGCCTAGAAATGTGTTTGCAGGGACAGGGAGAGTGACAGAGTGAGATAGAAAGAGAGAGGACAAAGGGTGGTACGAAAGTGAAAGTTATGATGAGGTATATATAAAGATGGTGTGTCATGATAGGATAGTGATTAATATGTGGGCTCTAAATTGTTGAAAAATCATTATGATCATGATATGCAGCTAAGAGGGTGAGGTAAGGACGATTGTGATATTTTGCTTTGTACATTGAGCAATACTACCCTAAAGGGTAACATGTGTGTACTAGGACCGAAAACACTTCCTACCCCAAAATTTATCACTCTAACTTGTACACTATTTTGTGCAAGGCAGCCATCGGTTAAGAGTTCATAATTCCTGTTAATCAAATACGACACGTATATACTGTACAAAATTTCATTCATCAAATATTACAAAATTTGATCATTTCTTACACGAAGGGCTATGAGATTGAGATTGAAACTTTCATTCAAAAATAAAGAGAACAAATTTGATATTATTATGGGTAGAAAGAAATCTCCTTTTATCTCATTCGATCGTTGCTCGAAAGTCTTCATTATACGGTATACCATTACCACTCGTACCAATATTTTACACAAATCAAGGACATTTTAAATATCAAAAAGATAAAACTCAAAGAGAAAGGGTACTTTCAAACAAAAAATCAAACTGCTATTCGTATGCCGTATAGACTTTTCTCCCTTTAATTCGTCTTGTTTTCACTGTAAAATCAACACTCAACCACCTAGAGCATCTTTCATTTTGAAAAGGATAAATTGGTAAAATAGTCTATCCCGTAGCTGTTGCTCTTAGGCTAAACTTGGTATATCATCACAAAATTTAGGTTCAGTTTAGATCCATATCCGAATCCATTATTATTACTGTACTTCTTGGTCTTTTCTCTTGGTTTTCAGTATAAACATTTCCCCGATTTATTGATATTCGGTCAGTAAGATATAAATGTTGACCCAAGACCAAATTGATAATATGCCTGCATATATAGTGAGAGAACAATTAAAACCGTTAAGATAAGTTTTGACCGAAGATTTTATGGACGATTACTTCTAAGTCCATAACGCTATATAAGAATATTTGTTATTCTTATTAGTATACGATATATGTTTATCTACTATAAATTTAGGGATTATTAAAAAAATAGTTTTGTGAACAAGTAGTATAGTCTTTAAGAGCAACTGTAGTGGTCGGAGTAGAGTAAAGACCAAAATCCAAATTTTGTCTGCTCTTTAAAAAAACACACACACAACGGTTTTAGACCAAATTATGCTCGGATGCCTTTATAACGAGACGTTTGTTGTTGGGTGTTCTCTTAAATGGACGTGACATGACACGGACGCTTGTTTAGTATAAGTATGTTGTTGGGCGCTTATTTAGGTGAGCGTATGATATGTATGGAACCATACGCCATTGTAACTGAACGTTCTATATTGATACGCTCCTTTAGGAAAACGTATGTTTAAGCGTCCACCCTAACCAGCGTCTCTTATCCAAGCGCATTCATACAAGAACGTATGTAAGTTGTGCGTTATTTTGTGTGGACGTATAATGACAGACGCTTTTGCTGATAGACGCCTGGATGCCAAACGCAGCCCTATAAAAGCGTCTATATATGAAACGTCCGTGGATGGAGTGAGAAGCTTTCCTAGAAGAGCTTCTCACTAACCAACGTGTAACTTTAACTAACTTGAAACAGAAGCTTTGCTAGGAGAGCTTCTCACTACCATTACGTCTTCTTATAGAGACGTCTATGCGTCCGGCGCTCACCTAAGTGAGCGTATCCACTCTTCAGTTGTTCCGGCGCTCGCCTACTAGAGCGTCACTTCCTATACCTAGCCAGACGCTTTCTTAACATAGCGTATGATAAATTGGCGCTTGCTTCAAGGGAACGTTTAAGCCAGACGCTTTTATGGGTTGCGTTTGTTTAACGAGCGTTGTCTTAGTGCAACGTGAGAGCAGACGCTTTTTTGGGTGACCGTTTCACTAGACGTCGTTCAACAACGCCGTCCGTGTTTCAATACGTTCTCTTAGGAGGACGTTTAGGTATTACGCTGTACCAGAAGAGCGCCTGACTATATATAGGTTTGGGACCAAATTTTCTTCAATACTGTACATTTGATAGTCAAAATCCTATTTTTACTCGCCCGTTGGGCCTGATTATTAGCAACTAAATAGTAAAAATGTGGTTTACTCTTTGGTCTGGTCGTCCGTTGCAGTTGCCCTAATAGATTATATTCAAGGTTTCACAGTAATTGAAAAACGAAAAATGATTCTTAAAAAGGTTCGTAACAATAATAATTTTAGGTTTTTCGTAAATAAGTAACCTATTCAAATCCATTCTTTAAAACATGTTTAACCTATTCAAATCCATTCTTTAAAACATGTTTTATCAACACGGTTAAAATAAATAAACAAAATAAATGACAGACATATGCCTTCTGCATAATGCAGAATTACATATACGAGATTCCTCAACTTTGCACGATGTTGAAAATATTCTAATTAACCTATCTGAGAGAGAAAGATCGTAAGCAAATTGTAAATAAAATAAAACAACTGTAGTCTTGGTAAACAAGTTTTCATAATTGCACCATGTAAATTTTGATGGAGGAAATAACTCAATAAGCAAGATGTCACTACCTGCCGACCAGAAATATGCCAAAATTAGCTATAGCTGTTGTTTTCTCCATCTCTTTTTATCCCTGGACTTTATAACGTTTTCTTTCATGTTGTGTACCTTATCACTATTAATCGACCAGCACTATTACAAATAAGTTCGTTAGTGGTGATGCAATTGGATAGTACGTAGTGCACTATTGATACGAATGTACAATGCAGTGTTATTACTTCCACTTCCCATATCTGTCTAGACAGAGCTAACCAGCTAACATATCGTTGACGATCGATTGGGATTTCACGAGATTAAGATGTATCCCAGTATCCCACATTAAGTTGGGAGTAAGAGGATAAGATGAACAGGATATATATGCATGATAGAGGGATGGGAAATAGGCCTTCTTCCTATATTTCCATTTTCTTAGGATCAAACCGACAATAAATTCATACTGAACAAAATAAAGACAGAATTAAAATGAAAATAGAAATAGAAATTTCCAAGTGTTTTTTCATCATAGAAGTCTTCTTTTTTGTATATGCCCGATGCAGCTTCTTTATTTATCCACACATTTTGTCCTCGAAACAGATAAATTCCCTGGAATATTGCAAGTGATCAATCAGACTTGAGTTTATGATCTCTTATTTCTTCAGACCAGCCTCATGCACATAGAGTTTATTGAACCAATTTGTGGTGTAGGATCTTCGATTTGGATATTTGAAAAAATATCAAAGCAAAAGCATGCATGGGTAGAGAGAGAAAGACAAGCCTTTAATATATAACATGTTGATAAATGCACGAGGGACCAATCATTTTGGGTTTTGAGTATCCATCGAGCCTATTGGCATTAAAGAATGTGAATTCAAGTTTCTTTTATAAACATAGATTGATTTTGCACGTCCAGTAAAATCTACATTTCTGCTCAGAAGAAAAAGTTGGGGGAGCAGAGCCGGGCTGGGCCGAGGCAGTGCGGGTATGCGACCGTATAGGTCCAGCTCTGTCTACTAGATAATCCTATATTAGAGACCCGTTTAACCTCTAATTCTATCCAAAACCCGGTTTAATCATTAATCCAAAAATAAGTAATTGGACTAGTTTTCTTACTCGCGCGTCCAATTCACGTGAGAAGAATGAAAAACAGATTTTCAATATCCCATAAATACCCCTTTCTTGTACGAACTATAAATTTAGCCAAAATCAAAACTTCCAAAAAAAAACCGTCAATTGGAAGCTCACAGATTTTTCTTCTCTTTCTTCTCTTTCTGCTTCAGTGGTGTTTTCAGTTTTAGGGTATCGTCAATCTCCAAGTATTTTTCTTTAATCTTCTTCTCTGTATTTTTCTCCAGGTATCGTCAATCTCTGTTTTTGTTTTTTTAAGTGAAATCATGATAATCAACTTGATTTCATGTTTTGTTTGTTTTCTTACACTGAAATCCCGATGATTAACGTTTTCTATGATGTACATTTTGTTGAATTCCATGATCGATCTCATTTTTGTTCGTGTTTTAGTTTTCTTTTCATCTTTTTAAACTGATTTTGTAATCGTTCTATTTTGTTCATTAGATCGTCGTATTCAGTGTTTTTACATGTTGTTTGATAATGGTTTTGTTTGGTTTTCTTTTATTTTTTTCAGGGAATCATGATTTTTGTTCTTTTCTTTCTGTATGTTTTGAATGTTTCTTCAGTACATATTAATACGTACTGTTTTTCTAGACTTTTCGATATATTCTGTTTTTATAGTATACTATTTTTGAATCAGTACATATTTGTTTGCACTGTTTGTCTGTTATGTGTGTTTCTATAATATGTGTGATACTTCTAAAATAGTACATATTATGTTGTATTGTAGATTTAGTATTCCTATCATCTTAAAATATATGTTTTAATTTTTGTGTTATTTTATTTGCATCACATTTCTTCAGGTTCAACATGTCAGGTGTTGGTTCTAATCCAAATAGCTTTTGCTACTCTCATGTATACCACAAGCAACACCACATTGCATATTTGGTTACGTTATCTTCGACTTTGAAAGATTTGAAGTTTACTATTTGTAATGCGTGGAGCTGGTTGACTCCATCAACTATTGTTGTTAATTATGTTGAAAATGGAGTGAAATTCTTGTTTTCTTTCAGTACATGTATAATATATTGTGATATCTACTAAGTTTTCACTAAGTATATATCGATACCTACAAGGTTTTTACCAGTACATATCAATATCTACTAGGCTTTTGGTTTTTATTTTCTTCAGTACATGTGTATACGTACTGTGATTTTCTATTTTTGATTTTGAAATTTTGATTTTATAGAGAGATTGGAGTTGTTGGAAGAACATGCTCTTCGAATCGGGAATAACAGTGATGATGAAGATGGTAGTGATCGAGGAGGACGAGAGGCAACTGATTACAACAGAAGGGCTCAAATCTTTGACAAATGCTCTACAGTTTTCCAGGCTCTATAACATGGAGAATGATCAAGTGTAGTTTTTTTTTTCAATTTAGTATTTGAGCAACTGTGATAAATGATCCATCTAATAAAATAGAAGTTTTACAAAATTTCATGCATCAATCAACTTTAGTTAGAAGACAACACCACCTCAATAGAAATGATCTAAACTACTGTAGAAGAAGATATCAAACTGACTGTAGAAGTTGATGGTCATCGGTACTATCACCATCAACTTTTATAGGTCGGTGACCTTTATCAGGACCACCAATCACACCCCATGCTTTAAATTGCCTCTGCCTATCTCTTTCCCTAAATTTCTCTTCTTCAGATTTCGTGGAGAAACAATATGGGCATAAAACTCCATGTTCCCACTCTGGAGCTTCCATGTCTGCGTCACTCAGAGGTTGTTTACATCCATAGAATAGCTTGAAGGTTCCTTGAGACTCTCCTGTAAAATACAAAGCACTCTCCCTCCCAGAGGATTTCTGTTTCCGGAACTTCCTCAAGATACTTTAGTATCCCACCTTTCAAATGATAAACCTGCCAGCCAAATGAGAATACACCAGGTTCACTCAATATCTCTTTTATCATATTCAGTCCGTTTAGTTTTTACGGCCTCAGCAGTCATCTATTGCATAAGAAAAGAAAAATTAGTACCTATATTCAAAATAAAATGAATAAGAGGAGATGAGAACAACCGATCTTATAGTTTCCTAGGTATAGTCGCTTTTTTCACATTACTACTACCTACACAGTGAACAAGTTTATTATCAATTCAATAAAATACGTATTGTTTAATTCATAATGTCGAAAACAAAACAACATATTTTATCCATTGATGACTAGATAACTAGTTATGCAGTATACGAGAGATATTCAATGCTTTCACCCAATACATATCAGTATCTATTGCTTTCACCCAGTACATATTGATACCTAATGTGGAGTCATAATAATGGTACATATTGGTTCATACTAAGAGTTTATACAGTACATATAGATATGTACTTATCAATTCGATGATGCAGTACATATCAATATGTATTGTAGGATTATATGCAGTACTAATCAGTTGTACTGTAAAATATATGCTGGGTGATAGAAAGTATGTACCGTAGGATATGTACTGATTGATAGGAGATATCTATTGCAGAATATGTACTGCTCAATAGAAAATATATACCGTAGGATCATCATGTGATATGTATTGTAACCTATTGAACTATACATATTGATAAACTAGATTTCTACCCAGTACATATTAATATGTACTATCCAACTGTAACCTGTCCAACTACACATATTTGATACGTACTGATGGATATGTAATGTTAGAAGTCAGTTTTTCCATCATTACATATCAATATGTAATGTCAGAACATATTATTTTTACACATTTTTTTCCTTTTGCATGATAGTACATATTGATATGTACCCAATCTAAGTATCCAACAATACATATCAATATATGCTGAGGCGTATTCAATCATAAAAGAGGTTTTTACATAGTATATGTCAATATATACTGATGGATCATACACACAACAATATTCTAAGAATCCAACAGTGCATAATGACTTGTACTGATACTTCAAGCATAAATTAGGGTTTTAAACAGGAAAAATTAGTATCAACAAAATAATAAAATTAGAAGTATAAACATAAATAATTTTAAGGCTTCCTTACAATTTTTGCTTCCGTTCCGGTTTCAACAGTCGATATTCAATTTCATAAAAGGGGACACAACCACATATACAACTGAGGGGGAAGATAGTTTTTTTTATTTCTTTAGAGAAGAGGGAAACTTACTTCATACTATTTATGTTATCTAATCTCATTTTGTTCACCCTTTTTGAATCGCAAATGTATTTTTCATCACACCCTTTTTGATTTTCGATTCGTCTTTTATGCCATAGATTTCAGTTTCAGGTGATTTTGGATTTCAGTTTCTCTAACGTGTCCTAGATTTCATTTTTAGGTGGTTTTGGCAAACCGTGCCCTAGATTTCAGTTTTGAGTGGTGAAACTGAAATAATCGAGATGTGGTTTCTGTGGATTTTTGATCACAGAAGAAGAAACGGGAAGACAAGGAGAACGAAGAATACAGGGGAAGAACGAACATATACCGTATTTTTTTATTCACACGTGACTAGTATATGGGCAGAATCGTAATTGAGTTTTTTGAAATGTTTTTTGGACTAATGGATAAAATGTATTTCCCGGGTGGACTAACCATTAACACGGTCCGGGTTTTTTGGACTAATTAGTAAATTTCCCTATTTATATATTTTTCTTCAAACCCAACCCAGGTTTATACATCCCTTATACTGTATCTTTTTGTTTATTTAAAATAACCCAATATTCATATATTCTTCTTCAAGCCCAGCCCAAGTTCACACATCCCTTACATTGTATCTTTTTGTTTATTTAAGATAATGTTCCTTGCCAAGAATTGAATTCATGATCTCCGGGTGCTAGTATAAGGAACAATCCACTAAGTTATCATTTTGTTATTGCTTAACATTGGATACATATTAGTTTATAATCTCAAATATTCATCAACAAAAAAATTCTTATTTAATATTTTCCCTTATTCTATGGAGTACAAGTTACCGCCCTCATTTAGCGTAAGTTTTTCTTAGTCCATTATCTATAATTTTACAAATTAAATATAAATTATTGATATTTTTATTTATTTATTACTATAAAATAATCAAAAAAAAAATCGACCTTATATAAGACCCTATGAAAAAACTTGCACATGACCCTTATAGGCTCAGGATCGGCGGAGGAGGAGTATATGTAATTAAAAGATCCAAACATCAAAACGAATTGTTTTAAAATTTATATAAAAAAACACAATGATTTTTTCCCCATTTAACGACTCTGGATTGGCTTTTCTAGATGATCGACCCTTAATGTTTTTTTGAAAGTGCAGAAGCCAAATCATGGCTGAAAATGCTTCCCACGTTCAAGCCTCGATCCAACGTCCCAAATCCAAGTTCCTCAGATTTGTAGTCTCTTATTCATTTTATCATTCAATTCCACCATAATCTTCTTCACTTAAATCGTTAAATATAAATAAAAAATCCTAAACAATTGTATTCATCCAGCGTCCCAGATTCGAGTCCCCCAAATTCATGGTATTTTATTCATTTTGTCATTCAATTCCGTCCTAATTGTTCTTCCGTTACACTGTTGCACACAAATGAAAATCTCAACCAATGCCATTCACAACCTCCTTTAAGACCAAACCAAAAAAACCAAGACGAAGCCTTTATTCCCAAACAAGTTGGGTAAGATAGAAATGAAACCCAAGATATAACTAAGATGCATACGTCAAGGTTCTGGTACGTGGATCGTTGACTTTCACGCGTGTCTGTCCATCACCATCTCCTTGGATAAATTTTGACCCTTCAAGTCCCACTTTACTGCTTCTTCCCAAGTCAATTTTGGTATCCCGCTTCCTCTCTTTGTACCTCCTACCCACCTTACGATTCTTGTACGCACTGGTGCTTCAGAATGCCTTCGTTGGAGATGCCCATACCATCTCAGCTTATGTTGAATAAGCTTCTCCCCGATCGATGATACCCCAAGTTTATTATGAATATTCTTGTTCCTAATTCGATCTCGTCTTGTGTGACTACAGGTCCATCACAACATACAGATCTCTATTGCATGAATCTATAAAATATATTGACTTTTAGTATCCCAACATTCCGTTCCATACAACATCGCCGATCTGATCATCGTTATATATAAACGCTATACAGAATGCCAGTTGCTTGTCTCCATTTCGCCCACCCCGCTTGGATCCTATGACAACATCCTCGTCAATTCCGCCATCTCCTTAAAGCATCGATCCCAAATATCTAGAAGAGTATTTCCTAGATACTAGTTGCCCGTCTAAATACATATCCATGTCTTCGGAACTGGCCTCACTGAATTCACACTTCATATACTCGGTTTTGGTCTTACTGAGTCGGAAGCCCTTCGATTTTAGAGTCTTTCTCCACAACTCCAATTGCCTAGCGACCTGATCCTACTCTCCTCGATTAGTGCCATATCATCAACAAAGAACATCCACAGGGAAGCGCTCCTTCTATGTCCCTCCACACTTAATCTATTACTATTAAAAGATACATGGGCTCAAATCTGACCCTTGATGTAGTCCTATCTTGATAGGAAAGTCACTAGTCACACCATCACATGTTTTGACACTTGTAACGGTGCCATTGTACATATTTTTGATTAGGGTGACGTACTTTGTGGGGACTTTCTTCTTTTTGAGAGCCAATCACATTACCTCATGCGGCACTCTGTCATATTCTTTCTCCAGGTCAATAAATATCAAGTGAGGATCTTGCTTCTGCTCCCGGTACCTCTACACGAGTTGTCTTATTAGGTATATTTCCTCCGTTGTCGATCTTCCAGGCATAAAACCGAATTGGTTTTCTGAAACGCTTATGTCCCCCCGCATGCGATGCTCTATAACTCTCTCCAAAAGCTTCATTGTATGACTCATAAGCTTGATTCCTTTATAGTTTGTGCAACTTCGAATATCTCCCTTGTTGTTGAAAATTAACACTATTAGGCTTTTCATTCATTCTTCGGCATATTGTTTGACCAAAAAATGCAATTGAACAACTTGGTTAATCATGTCACCCCTGCATCTCCTAGGAATTTCCAAACCTCAATAAGGATGTTATCTGCCCCTAGCTCCTTTCTTCCTTTTGACTTTCTTAATGCCTCCCTTACCTCGCCCTCATGAATACTCCGCGTAGATCCTTTATTGGTGCCTCCCGAAGAGGTATCTAGATCGATCGCTTTGATATCATCCTCTCCGTTGTAAAGATTATCGAAATATTCCCTCCATCTGTTCTTGATCTTCTAGTTCTTCGCCAAGAGTCGGTTATTTTCGTCTTTGATGCATTTAACTTGGTTTAAGTATTTCGTGTTCCATTCTCGGAGTTTAGCTATCCTATAAACGTTCCTTTCTCCATCCTTCGTGTTTAGCTTCTGATATAGGACTTCATACGCTCGACCCCTTTCCTCGCTCACCATTCGCTTTACATTCTTTCTTGCCGATTTGTACTTTTGTAAGGTTTCATCGCTACTTTGTGATACACGTCCTTGTAACATTCTTTCTTCTCTTTAATTTTCTTTTGTACATCCTCGTTCCACCACCAAAAATCTTTAGGACCGCGTGCCCTTTCTTTTGACACCCCAAGCACCTCCACAGCCAGCTTCCGGATCCGAGCTACCATCTTTTCCCACATGATGTTCACCTACCCTTCTGTACTTAATACCTGTTCTGCCAATGCCTACTCTCTAAACACCTGCTCAGCCTTCTCTCTGAGATTCCACCACTTCGTCCTTGTAATTTTAGCGCCCCTGTCTAGTTGAATTCGTGTTTTAAGACGAAAGTCGGATACTAAAAGTTTATGCTACACGACAACATATTCTCAAGCCTTGCAATCTAAGCACTCACGTTTATCATTCCTCTTAGTAAGAATATAGTCGATCCGGGTATAATGTTGAAAAATGAATTTAAACTCTTGGATTGTTAGTTAAAGGTTTTTTTATTTATTATTATTTGATCTAAATTCTGAGCGGTCAATTCCTCTTTTTATTGTTGAGAAAAAGGTAATGATCTCTAATTGTTTTGATTCATTGTGAAATAATAAATATTTAATTTTGATCGATGGATAACGCCTTACTACTGATCTCACTTGGTATCTTTAACAATTCACATTTTTATGATCAAATTTGTGATTTTTTTTGCTTTATCTTCCTTCATGAACTTTTTGTTGTCTCTCTTAGATTCCAATTTGTTTTTTTTGATCAATATATGTTCCAATTTGTTATTTCAGGGTTGCGGAGGATACTACGGTATGGAACATGAATTGTCGGTGTTACCATTTTTTATGGAGGTTTTATCAAGTAAAAATCAAATCCCCGCACAACTTTGGGAGAAGCTAATATATGTAAAGATTCTCCAACTTTGAACACTTTTCACTGCTTATGGATGAATATCCTAGTCCCCCAGTGAATTACGGGTTTAGTTTCTTTCCCGAGACTAATCCACTTGCCCAGATTCATCCAGTTGTTCCATCTTCGGTAATACAATTCCGTATAGAGAGGAGAAATTGGCTTACATCTCGTCAAGAATCAATGGATTCTTCGCCTGAATGGGTAGTTTTCATGCTTGATAGTAAAAAAGTTTTCCAGGCTTTGAATGATGCAGCCGTCTATCATGCAGTATCAACTTCAAGAATTCTTTGTACCAAAAAAAAAAAAAAAACTTCAGGAATGCTCAAAGTATTCAAAGACCTAGCTGGCCTAGTATCCCTGTTGTGTATATGGAGTAAGAAGACTCATACATTTATCTTTGCATGGGGAGAAATCACGATAACCTTAGAGGTTGTTGATGCTCTTCTACACCTCCCTCTGACCGGCCTAATTGACTTAAGTAGGGACGATGAGGAGAAGAGGATAACTCGTGTTTTGACGGACACAATCAAGCATGTGCATGACCAAGCTGGTAACAAAAAGAATATATACAAGTTCTGTATTAATTATCCGCGAAGGTACAAAGACTTCCCCGAATTCTTGACTTACTCAACTATGGTTGTCTAAAGACGTTTTTGAAGATTACTGTGGCGAGAGGATGAAGTCCGCTATGGAACCATTTGAGGTAAAATTGGCTTAGGGAATAACGTTTCCAATAAGTAATTTATTCCTTGGTAATCTCTACCCGTCTTTGGATCTCTTCGTGCAAAATATGGAATTATCTGATAGTAGTATAAAAGTTGACACACATGCGCCTGTTATATTTCTCTAGACGTGGCTATGGGAGCACGTCAAGGATTATGATCACAACTGTTGTCTATTTCGAGTAAGTGATCCTTTAGTTCCGAGAATTTGTCGTTGGTCTAACAAGTATCCAATCTCGTAATCTTTGTGTTTATTGATAGATGAAACATACATAAACTTCCAATCTTAGGTGTCTGACTCGGAAGTGTAGCTCAATTAACCTCCTTTACTAGGTGCATGATGCATTGCTACTTTCTGTCTGCGATCACTTGAGTCTGACGGAAGCTACGTATATGTTTAGTTGTTCTTCAGGGTTCTTCTTGAGCATAAATAGTTCCGGATATTTCGTGGTACAGCCCTATAATGTCAATAGAGATTCCCGTCAGATGGGCTTCGATCAACACATTCCTCGTCGCAGAAGAATATCCCTATTAAAGTGTTGGGAAATAAAATGGTTATTACTAAAATTAATAGTTTCTTACTTAAATTAATTTTATTACTATAATTAGCTTGATGGGTGCTAGGATCACTAGTCCAAACTTGGGTGGAATTATAGCCATCCATTTTCACTTCTTAGTGAATGAGAAACCTTTGGTTATCCCACATTGGGCAAACCAAGGAGTAAGTTCATGCATATTACCACAAACGTTCTATAAAAGGAAAAGAACTTGTGGATTGGATATGGACTTGGGAAATGGACTAGTGGGCAAATGCATACATGTTAAATTTTCACCGTTTTAAAACTCAAAAGATTACTTCTCCTATAAAAGAACAACATTGCTAAGGTTTTCGTTTACCTCAGTCGCAGCCACTGTCCTGACGACTTTTCCCCTCTTCTTGCTTTGATTTGCGCACTAGTTTACTTTCTTTCTTTCATCTTCTGTTAAGTTCACAACGGGCTAACGAGCTTTGCTAGCTGGGTTGGTATCAGATGATTTTATCCTGAATTCAAGTTTGTCACTGAAAGGGTATAGCAGCATCTTCCTGAAGGTGTACCTGACAAATATTGAGTTAAGGGCAGTCTGTTGAACATGCGACTTCACCTCTTTGTGTTTTGAGTGTGTGTGCAGTTTAATTCTAACCCTCCCTTAATCATCTTCAAGTTCTCTGTGTTTGTGTTTCTCTGTTACAGGAAGACTCTTTTCCAACATAAGGTACAACGTGAACTTGGCACAGCCGCTGGACTTCAGAGATCTTCCCTGAAGTCCATGTGAATAGAATTTATTGAATAGAGCTCCTTTCATGTCTCCTGAAAATAGAATTTATTGGAAAGAACAACTAGCTAGGATTAAAGGTTGTCTACAAGATCTTTTAGAAGATGATACCGTCTTTGTCGGGCAAGTCTCGACAAGTCAATTAGGTTCTAAGCGCAAGTCCCCTAGCATGAACCAAGTAAGTATTGATAATCCTTGAATTTCAATAATGATATGAATATTTCAGAGTGATAACATCTTATTTTTCCTTAGCGAGCCACTCGATTTGTTTTCGAAGCGATATTAATTCTCAATTTGATGACATGGAAATTAATAAAGATCGTCAACCCGTTGTTTTGAGGAGCCATCGGTAAGTGTCACTTCTTATCTTGATTTCACCTTTCATGCATATACCCTTAGTAAGACTGAGTAAATACAAGTATGATCTAAAAAAATGAAAACTTTTAGTCAAATTCGCATCAAAAGGTTTTCAGCTATAGGTCATTCCGCGAAAAACATTGTAGAACCTTCATACGATGTTTGTTTTGAGTTGTTGACCCTAATTATTGCAGATAAAAGAATCAATCATCATATGCAAAAAGAATTACTGGATTTTGAGTCTATTGGATCAGTCACGTCAACGCAAGAGTATAAATCCAGAAGTAATCCATAAGCAATTTAAAGATTTTTCAGCCGTAACATGTTTCTGTGTGATGGCCATATCTCTTAGCTCGTTTATCCGAATGATACGTCATTTTAGTATGCTATAGCAGATACGTAAAGGAACATTTATTATAAAAAACTACCCCCTAATTTCTAACATGTTACTGCAAGTTTTTGAGTTTGTCGAATGCAGTGCACGATATACCTGAAATATAGGAGAAATTCGAAACTCGTTTGGACTTCTCGGAAGCCCTAGCCTTCCAAATACATGAGTTTATAGTAGAATGATTCCGTTATCATATACTGAATTATCATAAGCTCTGCAATTGCGTGCACGTAGTAGAGAATCTTTTAACTTGTCCCGATACCCTAATTTGTGTTTTTTAGGCGCATAGGTGGAAACCAAGCTCTATGTGTTTGAACACTACTCAGTTGAACCCACCAAGCGTTGATATTCCAATTTTGGCCGTGAAGTTTAATTTCAAAACTCGGATTCACTTAAGTAGATAACTAAAGTCAACTTCGTTAGGTTAGACTAGAGTCATATCTATGTTATGTCGAAACAACGAAAGTATACAAAAATATACTACGTAACTCAATACAATAAGTTGTATAAACAACTACTGTATATCCTTCCTTTTGATACTTAGATCATAAATATGATCAAGTCATTTAAACAACTAAATACATGTTAAAAAAACTTCACATGTTATGTTTTTAATGAATACGACTGTAAGAACCTTGATAGAAATGGAAATAGTCAAAGTCACTAGCTACTAGCCTTAATTTGATGGATGGCGTCTCCATTTGTATTTAGTAAGTCTTCATTTATTAATGAGTAACCAAAGATTGTATTAATATTTTTTATCTCCTAAGTCTAACCTAACGAAGTTGACTTTTAGTAAACAATTCAAGTGACCGAGTTTTGGAGCTAAACTTGACAACCAACCTTGACATACCAACGCTGAGGTTCTACTGAGCAATGCTCTAACAATGAAATGGGCCTTTCAAGATGACCATTAATAATTTTAACTATGATGCAGGCTCAAAAAGGCAAAAGAACCTTAAAGTTCATTTTGATGTGTAAGTTTGATATTATCTGAATTATGAAACAATTGTTGTCAAAATTGTTCCAGGAATAGAAAAAAATGCTGAAGAGGCTGAGAGTAATGCTCTAATAGAAGCTGGATTGTGGGAAAAGAAAAAAGGATTGTATAAGGTCCGCTTAATAACTGACCATGCAAAACTAGTTGTTGAAGCATTGAGTTTGAATAATTACCAGTTGTTCTGGTACAATAACTCCATTATATAAGATTGTAAGCTTACCTTCAAAGTTTTTAGTTTTTTCAAAGTAGATTTTGTAAAGAGAAACTGTAATTCATTAGCTGATAGATGAGCAAAGTTCTGCAGAAGGTCTAGAAGTTCTGGAGTATGGATGAATACAATTCCTAGATTTCTCTATGTATGACTAAAATATTTTTTATTAACTGACAATGATTTGCATGGGTTAGTTGCATCTTTAAGCCACCCAAAGTAGCAACAAATTGGTTTAGATCATTTGAAGAACTTCCTCCCAACATTTTCACCATGTTGAACATGTACAAGCTTTCGAATTCTATTACAAGGTATGAACTTGCACCATAAATAAAGCCAAGGACAAGAAATCAATTCATGAGGTTGTTTCCCACAAATTGGAAAAGTTTCCTGGAAATAATTGGGTAAATTGATCAATTAATCAACATAAACCCTAATTTCATAAAAAAAATGGGGATACTTTCAAATTCGATGCTATATAAGTTTTTTTTTTCTTTTTTTTTTTTTACAAATTCACATAATAAATACATTTATTAGTATAACACATTCATAAATCTAACCATTCTTGAATCTTGATGTTGAACCTTGTTTCATAATTTAAATCAAATTATTATTATTATAAAATATAATTTTATTAGATAGGAAAAACCGTTTACATAGAAATGGTAGGAAGCCTCGCTACAAGCTGAGCTCCTACCCCCTTTTGTATGGAAATGCCTAGTCTAAAAAAAAAGAGTTGCCTATTTTGTAATTCTAATCTAGGCTTGCGATGCGGTTCTGCAACCTCGTCACAAAAGCTATCAAGTCTTCTCCTAACTCGCCTAAGGTGGTGAACGCGAGCACGCCTGATCCATATCCGTGGTCTTCGCATTTGGTTAGATATTTGTTACTCTTGTGGGTTATTGCATTCAAAATAGCCTGACCAGGCGTGAAGGCGACTCTCCTGCCACCAGTGAAAGGGGACACCCCTGTGACATTAAGGAACACGTCACGACCATTATCCCAAGTATATACTAGGGTTTCATCCGGCCTCAAGGAGTTCTCATTGTCCGAGAGGAAGCCCAGATTAGCTTCTTTACGAGCGGGGACGCCTGCTTTGTAGCACATATCCGCTAATACATCCCTGAATAAATCGTGTCTAAATTTGAGGCCCACCTTACTAGCACAATGGAGTGCGTGATCCCCAAAGACATCCATTCCTCGCCCACATCTAGAACATAGGCCACCCTCCTCAAACTGTGTTATCCCAAGCCTGTAACTGAGAACGACCCGGAACTGTCGAGGCCTAATAGCTTGGTGAAGCCCAGCTATAGGTATGGCTTTAAGAAATTCTTGGGCATGGCTTAATTTGTTCCATTCCATAGGATGGTGTCCCGCTCAGTCAAGTTGAAGTTGTTGGGGATATTCTTCTTGACCACATCAAAGTATATGGCTGCCAAAGAGTGCATGGGGCGTGGGGAAGTGGCTTAGATGCTGAAGCAAGAAGAAGAAAACCCATAGACTTGAGTGAACCTGGCTTGGGCCTATTGGAGACTGAGGTGCTGATCATCACCATAATGTGTTTTTAGGATGATGTTCTGCTGCTGTTGTGTTTGTATACATGAGGCTAGGAAACTGTAGTGGCCAGCATCTCCCATGGTGTAGACCCCTAATCCTCCATCCTTCATGGGCAGGGTTACTAAGCGCATATGAATTAGACCAAAACCTGCCCCATCACCAGTCACTATGTGTCTAAGAAACTGCATGAGGTGCTGGTCAAAATGAGCTGCTGGGATCTGAAAGGCCCGTGGGTTGGTTGTCCTCAATGAGAAGAAGAGTCTGGAGACACCAGTACAATTCCTCAACAGGAGGATCTCACTTTGTGGGTCCTACAGGGTCTTCAGAGTCTCCATTAGCTGAATGGTTTTCTCCACTCTGCCTTGAACAAGATCACTGCAAAGGCTTGGGTTTAAACTGACAGGCTCCCCTAAGAGCTTCACCCCAGAGCAGGTATGATGATGCCAGCAGAGAAGGTTCCCTCCTCCAAACCTCAGGGGTCTGTAACAGGCCAGAATAGCTCTGTCTTGTTGATGTTGAGGAATAACCCCTACTGCTGCCTTCCCTCTGGATGATTTTCAAAGCTTTGGCCACCTCCAGAGTATCCCCTACAATTGTACCATCATCTAGGTACCAAGAATTCATCTCAAGGGTGCACTCTAATGCTATTTTGGAGATAAGGGGGGGGGGGGGGTGTAGGGTTAGTGCAAACAGTAAAGGACCAAGGGGCCCCCTTGCTGAACCCCCTGAGCAGAAAGAAAAATGTGGTCCTGGTAATATAGTTTTGCTGGGTTGGCATATCAAAATTCCACCCATATGGAGATGCATGGGCATTTGCACCTGACCACTTGGACCATCACTGTTTTGTCCACCATATTGAATGCATTACTAAAGTCTATTAGCAGCATGCTCATGGTCTATAAGCTACCTTGCACCTCCAGAATCTTGTTGGAAAAGTGGAGGATAGCTTCCCCACCACACTGGATACCCACCCCAAATTGGTAGTCACATAGGTAGGAAGCCAGTTCATTGCTGACTGTTGCTGCTGCCAGTTTGGAGAACAACCTCCTCCATATGGTGCCAACAGCTATTGGCCTCACTCCTCCTCCTGGATTGAGCAGAGGTGTCAAGGGGGCACTGGCCACATATTAACCCAATATGGAGGGACACTTACCTTCAACCCAAAGGTTTAACACCCCTGTGAAGAGAATAAGAAGCTCCCTGCAACAGCTGAAGAAGGCCCACTTAAAACATCAAGTAGGTGTTGAGCTCTAAGGCCATCCATGCCACAAGAGGTTCCTTTGGGGAAACCTTTTATTGCACTTAAAACAACATCTTTGTCCACACACATGGCATCAGCCTGGATGAGATCCACATGAATGCATGGTGGGGGGACAATGGGATGATTTTGGTTCAGTTCAGTGAGGGTAGCTGGGGTGCTAGCTGCTAGGCAATTAGAGGACAAAACCTTGATGGTTGTAATGTATTGGCCATAGCTCAATTTCTTCTTACAAACAGTGAGATTTGATCCATTCTGGTTCTTGTTGGTTGACTTGCCCCTTTGAGTGTATGGTTGTTCCAGGAGGTTGTGCACAAGGCTGAGACACCCAGCCTCATTCCACTACTGCAGGGCATAATGGTTGATGCTGGTAGCTTGGATCCTTTTTCTTGTGCCTGACCTCTCTTCCCTGGAACTCTTTGGATTATACAAGCTTAATGTGTAAATGGGTAGCAACAGAAGATGTACCCACACTGCCAGATCAGATGGGTTGTCTATAACCTTCTCCAGAGTGGACTTTAAAGTCCTAGAGAAGTTCAGCCTGCTCTCTTGAGGAATACTGGAAACTGTGGTCACATTCCTCCTGAAGAGCAAATTGAGCATATCCAAAGGAGAACATGTAGGAGCAGCAGGGTCAACTGAGGCCTCAGGTTCTGAGGCTGGTGGATGGGGTTTGTCAATCCCATGAACTAGAAACTCTGTAGACAGGCCATTGTATGGCTTGGGTATGAATTCATCATGGTTGCGGCAGGGCCTCCTCCATGAGTAAGTATGCATGCACTGAGTGCATAACCACATTTGCAAACTGGATAAGACCTGCTCCCATGCATTGAACATTGATACCTCTATTCTTATCCTGTCTCTACAAGTGAATCTAACTTCCTCTGTTGGCAAATGTCTATCTTGTAAGTGTCTGTAGAAGCCAGTTCTACTGAACCCCCTACCTCCAAACCCATTAGTGCAACCATCATAGCACTTAAATGGACAACGAAATAGAGATTCATTGAGAGAACCCCCATCAACATTGTCTGTTGAACCCGCAGTAGATCTAGTTGTGGGCATGATAAAAGGGAGGGACCTAGGGATGAAAAAAGGGGTGAAATTGAAATAGAAGGGACGACAATTGTGTTTCAAAGAGTTTGCTGGAGACCAATTTTTAGAAACTTAAACTAAATTTACAACCTAGAAACTGAACAGTAAGAACCCTAAAATTTGAATCCACTAATATACCTATATGTACAGGTGTGGATCATTTTCTTGAAGTCCTAGCAGGAGACAGAGGAGGCGGAAAAAAAGCTTTCATACCTGAGAAGTGGTGGTTGACCGGAATCCCAGCTGAAGAACTCGTCTACTTCTTCTTCTCCCTCATTTCCCTCTTTTTCAGAGCTTCTCTCACCTGATTCAGACACAATTATTATTATTATTATTATTATTATTATTATTATTTTTTTTTTTATTTTTTTTTATAAAAATGAAATTGTATTGGATGGAAAAGGCATTTACACTGAAACAGGAGGAAGCCTAGCCACAAGCTGGGATCCCACACCTCTTTGGATAACGATACCTAATCTAAAGAAAAGAGAGTTGCTGATTTTATAATTATAATCAACATTTGCTATACAATTTTGCAATCTCTTTCTAAAACCACCAAGTCTTCTCCTAGTTCACCTAGTGTACTGAACGCCAACACGCCTAGGCCATATCCATGCACTGCACATTTATCTAGGTATTTGTTGCGTTTCCGAGCAATTACACTCGATATGTCTTGGCCCGGCAAAAAAGCGACTCTCCCGCCCCCTGTGAAAGGGGACACCCCGGTGACATCAAAACAGACGCCGTGACCATTCTCCCAATTGTATACTAGGATATGCGCTGGCCGCAAGGAATGCTCATCGTCCGACAAGAAGCCCAGTTTGAATTCCTTACGTGCAGCAATACCGGCCTTGTAACACGTGTCTGCAATCACGTCCCGCACCAAATCATGTATGAACTTGAGCCCCACTTCGCTGGCACAGTATAACGGGTGACCGCCGAAGACGTCCATGGCTTTAACGCAACAGGAGCAAACACTGTTCTCAACAAACATAGGAATTCCAAGCCTGTAACACAGTACGACCCGCAACTGCCGAGGCCTAATTGCTTGGTTCATCCCAGCTATTGGAACAACCTTGAGGTAGTCTTGGGCCTGGTTCAATTTAGTGCATTTCCAGAGGTTGCTAGCTCGGTCAGTCATGGCAAATATGGTGGAAACATTCTTCCTAACACCATCAAAGTAAAAAGATGCCAGGGAATGCATTGGGCTTGGGGAAGACGCTTTGATGTTGAAGGAAGGAGGCAGGCCACAAACTTGGATGAACTTGGAGAGGGCCTGCTGGAAGCACTGGGGTATTCTTCTGTTGGGTGGGCTCTAAGGATGATATCTTGTAACTGGTTGGTCTGGACATACGAAGCCAGATAACAGTAATGGATGGTGTTCCATAGTTTAGACACCCAACCCTCCATCCTTCATGGACAGGGTTGCTAGGCGCAGTTGAAGGGGGCCAAAGTCTGCTCCATGTCATGTAGCCAGATGCCTGAGAAACTGCTGGAGATGCTGATCATATAAGGAAACAGGGGTCTGGAGAGCCAGGGGACTAGTGGTCCTCATGTAAGTATAGCTTGGAGACACCTGCACAGTTGCGCAGGAGGAGTAGCTCACACTGGGGGTCCTGCAGCTTCTTCAAGGTCTCCATAAGCTGTAAAGTCTTCTCCACCCTTCTCTGCATAAAATATCTACAGTACTGCAAGTCCAAGATAACTGGGCCACCCAACAGCTTAACCCCCACCACAGGCCTGCTAATATCAGCAGGGAAGACCCCATCTAGAAGGCTTTTTGGATCAACAGTGGGCCAGAATAGTTCAGTTTTGGAGATGTTCAGGGTCAGACCTCTCTTACCCCCTTTAGCCTGTATGATACTTAGAGCTCTGGAAACTTCCAAGGTATCCCCTGCAATGGAGCCATCATCCAGGTACCAGGCATGCAGGTCTAGTGTGCAGGAAGAAGCTATGCTGGAGATGAGGAGGTGTAGGTTCAGGGAAAAAAAAAGAGGGCCTAAAGGGTCCCCTTGCTGGAAAACTTGAGATGACATGAGTATGTGGTCTTGGTAATACAATTTGGTTGGCCTAGCATAGTAGAATTCAACCCATCTGGATATACAAGGGAACTTGTCCCTAACTTCCTTGATCATGGCAGATCTATGTACCAGGTTGAAAGCATTTCTAAAATCTACTAGGAGCATGCATTTGGTGAGGGGGTTACCTTGGAGCTGTAGGAGTCTGTTGGCTGAGTGAAGAATTGCCTCTCCTCCACACTGGATCCCCACCCCAAACTGGAGGTCCCCTAGGTAGGTGGTCATCTCCTTGCAGACATCTGAGGCAACTACCTTGGAACACAACCTCCTCCAAATTGTACCCAAAGCTATGGGTCTGAGCCACAGATTAACCACCCTAGTGATGGAGGAGAGTAGCTCTTCAGCCACTGCAGAGGCTTGGCCACTCATTGCATACAGAAGGTTTTGTGCGCTGAGGCCATCCCTCCCACAGGAGGTGCCTTTAGGGAAGCTTTTGAGTGCTTTCACGACTGCTAGATTATCAACACTAAGAGCATATTCTTGTACAGTTGTTGTTGGGATAACAGGTGGAGATGCTCTGGGATGCTTCTGACTCAGGTCCAGTAATGTAGCTGGGGAGTCAGGTGCAATACCATTTGAGGCCAGTACCTTGATGGCTACAGGGTAATGGCCATAAATCAACTTCCTCTTGCAAGCTGTGAGGTTGGAGCCCCCTGGTCTCCTTTTGTTGGTGATGCTCCTGAGAAGAAGTCTAGCCTGGTCCAAGATGGTGTGCACCCTACTGAGGCATCCCTCAACATTCCACTGTGACAGAGCCTGGTTGATGCTGCTATCCTGCAACCCTTTTCTAGTCACTGACCTTGCTTCCATGGTACTTTTGGGGACATAGAGGATGAGGGTGCAAACTGGCATAAAGAGAAGGTGCAGCCACTTTGACAGCTCAAGAGGGTTAGCAGCAACCTTGTCAAGGGAGGATTTTAAACATCTGGAGAATCTGAGCCTGCATTGGGGGGGGGGGGGGGGATGTTGGCTACTGTGGAGCAGTTCATCTGGAGAACAAGATTAAGCAGCTCCAGGGACAGGCCTTCAAGTGGCTCTAGGTCTTCTAGCTCTCTTGGTACTGCATTGGTATCTAGTGGTTTGTCTATACCATGCACAGGAAAGTCAGCAAAAATTCCATTAAAGGGCCTTGTGATGATGTCCCCTGCATGTAATATGCAAGGCCTTCTCCAAGAATAGATGTGCATACACTTGGTGCACAGCCACATCTGGAGACTGGACAGGATCTCATCCCACCCTCTGTAAACAACAACATCATTGCTGGTTCTCTTCCTGCAAATGGGTTTAGCCTCCTCTGTGGGAGGTGCCTGTAGAACCCTGTCCTACTCAGGCCCCTCCCCCCCACCCCATTGCTACAACCATCAAACATCCTGAAAGGGCATTGGAACAGAGTTTCTGTATGCAGACCACATGTGTCATTGATGTAGTTTTTAAAGTGGTAAATAAGAGGTTCGATTCTCGAACTTGTGAAGGTAATGATTTTAGAAAATAATGATTTAAACTAATTGTAGAAAATTCCAGGAGTAAGAAAAAGACTAAATAACCTAAATATGATTTTTAAATAATTTTAAACGTACCAGGAATCAGGAATCAGGTAAATCTAACAATCTATGTGATTAATCAGATAATTCTTTTTAAATTAATTAAAGCACAAATAATTGCCAAAGTTGGTTTTGTTATGCTAACAAACAGAGGTAAATCACAAGCATGGACTATCAAAATTAATTAACTAAGCATAATCCATCAAGCAAAAGCACAACTGTT